>ML415159.1:2800-13543 GCA_005239525.1 Nicotiana knightiana
GAATCTTTTTTTTTTTTTTTTGGGATAGTCCTGGGTGTCCGAGTCTCTTAGAGCCCCGACTAATCCTAGGGGTGCACAGGCCCTCAGCAAGAAGTTTCCCGCAAGTGCACCAGGGTTAAATCAGGTTTTACCCAGTCCGATGGCCCTCAGGAATTGTTTGCATCCAGTGGGTTTCGAACTTGAGACCTTGAAAGGGAGCAAACCCCAAGGCTCAAGTCAATTGCCCCCAGGCCAACCCCTGAGGGTTAAGAGCTAAAGGGAGATCAAGAATGCAGCTCCTCCCGACAGAGGTGGAGCCAGGAATTGAAGCTTATGAGTTCGGGATTCTAGTTCTTTTTTAAGTTATTGGATCCTAAACTAATAATTACATGTCAATAGATTTTTTAAGAAAAATACAGGGTTTGAACAAAAGCTACTGTATTTGACCAAACTAGTCGTCAAAGAGCTAGCTCTGCCCCTGCCTCCAGATAAATGTCGATATCTCAAATTTATATTAGATCAAATGCAAACACAAGCACAGCGAACTGCACTATCTGCAATATAAAGGCGAGTAGTAATAACATATAGTCATTGGAGGGTGTACAAAAGATACAACATCAACATAATAGTGATTCGGAAACAACTAATATACGCAGCAGAATATAATCTTCAGAGGACTGCAAATTCTACTAAAATGTGAGCCGAGTTCATCAAAAGTTTTAAAAATGACAGTGCACGGGGAGACAAAATGGATTCGTTAGTAGGAAAGTACGCGACTGGGAAAAACTTCTATCTCATCCCCTTCTGATTTGCTTAGACAAAAAGGAGAGTTATTTTACTTATATTTACAGCTCAGATATATGAATATGCTGTCGATAGAAGAAAAAAAAATCAAGCACGAGTACCCAATTACACGTATCATCATAAATGAGAAAGCAGATAGAGCATATAACAAAACTGAATTCTAACTGTAGATGAAGAACAGAACATTGAAATCTAACTCTCATAGCTACACAGTTGACCATCTTGGTATCGATAATATTTGGACTAACAATAAGAGGGTTAAAAAGGGTGGAATCATGTCACTTGGGAGGATAAAGGGCAGATATAAACTCAAAAATTCTGTTCAGATTTACCAACAAAAGAAAAGAATGTCTACGCCCAAACGATTGTCAGCTAAAGTTTTCTCGTGATAGAAAATGAAGTTTAACCACCTGATCCATGGAAATTAACTAGCAGGGTAAGGCTGGAGATAGAGTAGCAGAAACAAACAAGTTGGGGCCAGCTATATGAATCCTCGCTCACCAAGTTACTCTATTTAAATTCATCTCATGCCTCTATTATGCAAACACAAGCAAAAAAGTATTAGAGTTATGTATATTTTCTCATCATACAAATTTCTAAAACACATTCTCAACTATTATTACCAGAAACCAACGGCTAGCGGAAATTGATTTCACCACTGCAAGATAGCACATATAGCCTATTAGTCCTTTCGTTTCTACCCAATCACCATCTCTTTCATCAGCTTAAATCTGTCATTACTGGACAGCACCACAACTATATTCCCAGTGACGAAGTCAGGAATTTCATTTAGGATATTCAAACTTGAAATAAGTAAAAAAAATCTTCGATAAAGGGTATTCAATTTATGTTATATACCATTAAAATCTAATATTTTACCTATATATACAATATAATTTTTCGACGAGGGGTGCTCAATATATACCTTCGCCCCTGTCCCCCATTCCATTCCCCAATTCTATTAAAAAAAAAAGATGTTGTGAGTCAAAAAAGATCAAATTTTGCTGTGGTCGAGAAACCATTAAAGCACAACAAATTTAGGTTCGTAGCTATGCAGAATTATGCAACCATTGCTTTTTTTATGACTATAAGTGCAAAGTTAAGTAAAAATATATGCTTTTAAAAGCTTCAACAGATAAAACACCAAAGCGGTGTAAAGACCCATATCCCAAATAAAAAAGACAGCCCGGTGCTATAAGCTCGCCCTATGTGCGTGGTCCCGGAAATGGCGGGATCATAAGGATCTATTGTAGGCCTTATCCTGTATTTTTGCAAGAAGCTGTTTTCACGGCTCAAACTCGTAACCTCCTGGTCATATGTCAGCAACTTTATCCGTTACGCTAAGACTCCCCTTCAACCATATCCCAAATAGTGCTCAAGATTATAAGAGGAACACAGTATCAGGAATTAGCACAGAAAAACTGAAACTTTTTAAACTCAAATGAACAGACAGATCTAAACTAAGTGACCAGAATGTAATAAACGTAATCAAAGAATAGCTCAAAAACCTCAACAAGAAATTACAATGAAACAAGAATGGTGCTAATAGATTGCTAATAAGATTATGAGTCGAAATTTACCAGGAGAAGCAGCAAATGGAGCTCAGAAAAATGATTGGGTCACAAATAAAGATTGTCAAAGAAACCCCACAAAAACAAAGAGTTGAAGATGAAAGCAAGAGTAATGCAACACCGACCAGTCCATCAGCAAAAGCAATATATATAATTGACTTACATTTTCAATGATTTTGTGTCAATTTCAGGTATCTTGTGCTAGATGATGCACCAATCTCTATGTTTTTTAGCTTCTGCTGGGCCCTACTTCACATCCCCTTTGGACAACGTATCTCACTGGTCAAACGAAGTAGATTTTAGAGGCGATATCTGACAGGTTAAGCTCCCCTTTTGATTATGTTTTTGGCTTATTTTATTCGTTTTCTGGTTCTTGAACGTGACAAAAGATAGTCTATTAAGCATAAGTATATACTTAGTATATGGTATACGGGTGAACTCAGGTGTTAGCACACATCCGACTTCCCGATAAGTCAAACGAAGTAAGAAATATGAACGTATGAGATAGAGATCGAATCTGAGTACTCTTTAAATCGAGGCTGGAACGGGGTACTCGGCACCGGGTCTAATAAGACAATACTCCCCGAACCCGGAACGAGCTCCAAGACCTCGGAAAGCCCTATAAATGGTTGCACACGACTAACAGAGGACCGTGATGTCCGCACCCAACCGGATATCTCGGCGCGGATCTCGCCCAATGTCGGTGGTGAAAGGAGGGTTTTTACCTTTTTTAGAATTTTACTAGGGATGAAACTCTCTTACTATATAAAGGGGAAGTTTTTTATTCAATGGACACATTGTAATACACATATCAAAGCAATACAAACTTTACTTCTCTGCTTTTCTAGCTATTGAAAAGTCCATATTTTAATCGCTGCTCTTTATATATATTTGGCTTCGTATCGAGGGCTCGGTCAAGGAAAAAATTATTGTTCGGCTCAAGTCCGAGCCCGGCCTTAACGTCGCAACTAGTTTGGTTATTCATTTTTATCTTTAATTCGTTTATCTAACATTCTTGATTACTTGTGTTGAATTAATCCACGTATTCTTAAAACTGCGTACAAATTCAATTGTTATCCGTTTTAAGGGTAAACAGTTTGGCACCAACTGTGGGGCTAAGGATAATAGTGGTGATTTGATACAAAATCTCCATAACACACTCTACTTTACACTTGTTCTTTGAGGTCTCAATTTCAAGTCAGCATAAAAATGTCAAATTCTCAGTCTCCTCACTTGAAAGTTGAGGCTGAATCTGGCTATCATGGGGAAAACAATAATCTGGTGCCTAGCAATGAAGTCCCTCTTGTTGATCCCAACGGAGTCCCAGATGCATACCAGTCGATGCTAACTCGCAGGTGGCCATCGACGCCAACTGCCTACCATTCCCGAAAACAGCATCACAGAGGAGCCTGATCAACAGCTTGAGGAGCGTCCGAAGGCAAAGGCGACGGTGTTAGCCTACGGTTAATCTTTAAAATGTTGCAGGCTCAACAGATGGCGATAGCACAACTCCAAAATCAAAGTCGCGCCCCCAGCAGAGTTGAGCCTGAACCGTCCCATGAAAACACCCAAAGAAATGAGCAGATCACTTAAAGACCGGGTGAAGCTGAGTTCGGTGTCAGTCCCAAAGTGATGAAGATGTTGGAAACATTAACGAAATGGGTGGAATCAGGTGAAAAGAAAATTGAAGCAAATGACAAGAAGGTGGAGACATACAATTCCAGGGTCGATCAATCTCGGGAGCACCCCCGATATTGAAAGGACCAGATTCAAAGAAATTTGTCTAAAAGCCTTTCCCTCCGAGCGCGACACCAAAGACAATCCCGAAGAGGTTCTGTATGCCCGATATTCCAAAATATAATGGAACCATGGATCCGAATAAGCATCTGACCTCCTACACATGTGCTATCAAAGGAAACGACTTGGAAGACAATGAAATCTGGTCGGTGTTACTAAAGAAGTTCGGGAAAACCCTTTCAAAAGGAGCAATGATATGGTCCACAACTTAACCCCAAAATCCATATACTCGCTCTCTATGTTCGCGGATGCTTTTGTGAAGGATCATGCCGGAGCCATCAAGGTCGAGATCAAAAAATCGGATCGTTTCAAGGTTAATCAAAGAGACAACGAAATGCTCAGGGAGTTCGTGTCAAGGTTTCAAATGGAACGGATGGACTTGCCTTCGGTTGCGAATGAATGGGCCGTTCAGACATTCACTCAAGGACTTAACCCCCGAAGCTCTTTGGCTTCACAACAGCTAAAACAAAATTTGATATAGTACCCGGTGTTAACTTGGGCCGACGCCCACAACACGTACCAGTCAAAAATCAAAGTCGAGGACGTCCAGCTCGGAGCCCCTTCTGGGTCCGTTTATCCCATCAGAACCTATGACAGGTCTAAGAGAGTCATCGATCATGAATCAAGGCTGGTCCGAGATCGACATCAGCCATACAACGGATCGAATAGGAAACGGGCGCAGGCGCAATTCTACAAGGAATGAAAAGAGAAGCGATTGAGGTCCCAATAGCTAAGATTTGATGAGAAAAATAGTTTCGACAGGCCGCTCGGGGGAAGGGAAGCACCAGGATTATCAGAGTATAACTTCAACGTCGATTCATCCAGCATCATATCAACCATTGGGCACATCAAGGAAACCAAGTGGCCTCGACCGTTGCATTCCGACCCTACCCAGAGAGACCCTAACCTGATGTGTAAGTATCATGGCACTCATGTCCACAAGACCAAGGACTGCCGACAATTGAGAGAAGACCGGGCACCTCCGAGAATTTATGAGTGATCGAGCAAAAACCCACTTCAGGGAATAGGGACTCCAATAAATAGGCCGAACAAGAAGAACCTCAACACGTCATCAACATGATCATTGGAGGGGTCTATGTCCCCCAGGGGACAATGATAAAGCGCACTAAAATATCCATCACAAGGGAAAAATGCACCCGAGATTACATCCCAGATGGAACCATTTTGTTCCGCGATGAGGATGTCGAAGGCATTGTACAACCTCATAATGATGCACTAGTGATATCCGTACTTATCAACAAATCTCTAGATAAACGTGTGTTGATTGATCCAGGTAGCTCGGCCAACATCATTAGACTGAGGGTTGTAAAGCAGTTGAGGTTACAAGACCAAATAGTGTTGGCGGTCTGGGTTTTGAACGGATTTAAAATGGCATGCGAAACTACTAAAGGAGAGATAACCCTGCCGGTGAACACCGCCGAGACAATCCAAGATACAAAATTCTATGTGATCTAAGGGACATGAGGTAAAATGCCCTATTCGGAAGGCCATGCGTTCACAACATGAGGGCAGTACCCTCGACATTACACCAACACTGAAGTTCCCTACGCCGGGAGGAATCAAGACGGTCTACGGAGAGCAGCCAGATGTAAAGAAAATATTCGCAATCGACGAGGTGATCCCAGTGCCCGTGTTTTCGACATCAAAGAACACAGAGCCGACGAGTAAGGAAGAAGTTAAATAGGAATTCATCGATACTGGCCCCGACCGAACCGGAAGAGCGAGGAGTAGGCGAGGAGGATGACTACGGAGTTCCTAGATCGTTCATAACTCCTGATGATTCTGATGCCACCAAGTCGATGGTCGAGGAGCTGGAGCAAGTCATATTTATCGAACACTTACCCGATAGGAAGGTATACCTGGGCACGAGGTTAAGAAAAAACTCATTGAATTTCTTATAGCTAACATAGATTGTTTTGCTTGGTCCCATCTTGACATGACATGGATCTCGCCGGAGGTGACCACTAATAAATGAAATAAGCTATGAATGTGTGTGGATTATAAAGATCTGAACAAGGCATGCCCTAAGGATTATTTTCCTTTTCCTAACATAATCGGATGATCGACGCGATGGTCGGGCACGAGATACTCAATTTCTCGATGCTTATTCCGGGTACAACCAAATTCGGATAGACTCGGGTGATCAAGAAAAGACTTCCTTTCTCACTAAATTCAGCACTTATTGTTATAACGTAATGCCATTCGGATAAAAGAACATCGTGCCACCTATCAACGCCTAGTAAATCGGATATTCAAAGAACATATAGGAAAATCAATGCAAGTTTATAGTGACGACATGTTAGTCAAGTCCCTGCGAGCAGAGGATCATTTGAAACATTTGCAGGAAACCTTCGACATATTAAAGAGATACAATATGAAGTTAAACCCGAAAAAGTATGCATTCGGGGTCGGATCCAAACAATTCCTCATGTTCATGGTATCCAATCGAGGGATCGAGATCAATCCCGATAAAATCAAAGCCATAGAAGACATCACCGTGGTGGACAACATCAAGGCCGTTTAGAGGCTGAGCGGGCATATAGCCGCCCTGAGCCGGTTCATATCAAGGTCCTCAGACAAAAGCCATCGGTTCTTCTCACTGTTGAAGAAGAAGAATAACTTTTCCTGGACCCCGAATGTCAACAAGCTTTAGAAGAACTCAAACGGTACCTTTCGAGTCCGCCCCTGCTCCACAATCCGAAGGAGAATAAACAACAGTACCTTTACTTGGCGATTTCCGAGGTGGCGGTAAGTGGAGTCTTAGTCCGGGAAGAGGAAGGTAAGCAATTCAATATTTACTATGTTATTAGAACTTAAGGAGAGGCCAAAACAAGGTATCCACACTTGGAAAAATTGGCGCTCGCTCTGCTAAGCGCCTCTAGAAAGTTAAAATCGTGCTTTAAATGCCACCCCATATGTGTCGTAACCTCTTACCCACTGAGGAACATCATGCACAAGCCCGATCCCTCGGTCCAGTTGGCTAAATGGGCCGTCGAAATCAGCAAGTATGATATCGAGTATCGACCCTGAACCGCCATAAAATCTCAAATGTTGGCCGATTTCGTGGCTGACTTTATGCCGACCATTGTGCCCGAAGTCGAAAGATAATTATTGTTGACCTCGGGGACTACCTCGAGAATTTGGACCCTTTTATAGATGGTGCCTCGAACGCAAAGGGGTCCGGGCTCGGCATCATGCTGAAACCACATACGGGGAATGTAGTTAGGCAGTCTATTAGAATAATGAAATTTACTAACAATGAGCCGAGTATGAGGCCATAATTGCAGATCTCAAATTGGCTAAAATCTTTGGGCCCGAGGTGGTCGAAGCTAAGTGTGATTCCTTCATCGTGGTAAATCAAGTAAATGGGACGTTCGAAATAAAAGAGGAACGAATGCGAAGGTATTTAGACAAGTTACAGGTAACGCTGCATCAATTCAATGAATGGACCCTACAACACGTGTCCCGAGATTAGAACAAGGTTGATGCTCTAGCTAACTTGGGGTCATCGATTGGTGATAGAAGAAGGCCACATCGAAGTAAACTCAACAAGTTTAACTTGGGATTGGAGGAACAAGTACATAGAATACTTGAAAACTAGGAAATCGCCCTTGGATCCTAAAGAATCGAGAGCCCTACACACCAATGCTACCAGATTTAGCTTGGTCGATGGTACATTGTTCAGGAGAACGTTTGACGGCCCGCAGCCAGATGCTTGGGACCGGGAGATACCGAATACACATTGAGACAAAGTTCATGAAGGCACTTGCGGAAACCATTTAGGGGCAGAATCTTTGGTGGGGAAATTAATCAGGGCCGACTATTATTGGACTAAAATGGAGAAAGATTCGAAGGACTTCGTATGAAAATGTGGAGACTTCCAGAGAGACGTACCGATGATCCATCAACCGAGAGATTGACGCAAACGGGGCTTCCTCACATCATACCGTGGTTTCACTGAAAGATGATTCGACGTCGTCTTCTCCGTTTTTTAGTCCACTCCTCCTTAGAAAATGGAGCTGCTTGAAAGCAGATTTTCTATCCTAGGAGACATGTGAGAATGAAGCTACTATTTTTTTATGTTTAGCATCAGCCATACCTTTTTATGATATGTCTATCCTAAAAATCTGCAAGAATTTTCTCATTGCTTTTGAACTCGGCTCTTCATTTTTGTTTCGGTAAGAAGCTCCAACCACCTTCGCTGACGCAAGTTAAGATCCTTTTGCTTGAACAGATGCTGCAAACTCCGATGATCGGTGTAAATCTCACAAGGGACACCGTACAAATAGTGCCGCTAAATCTTCAAGGCATGAACAAAAGCTGCTAACTCAAGGTCGTGGACATGATAGTTCTTTTCATGTACCTTTAGTTATCTGGACGCGTAGGCAATCACCCTACCGTCCTGCGTCAACACCGTACCGAGACCAATTCATGACGCATCACAATATACAGTAAAAGACCCCGAACCTGTAGGCAATACCAATACTGGGGCTGTAGTCAAAGCTGCCTTGAGCTTCTGAAAGCTCTCCTCACACTCCTCTGTCCATTTGAACGGGGCACCCTTCTGGTTCAGCCTAGACATAGGTGTTGTAATAGATGAGAAACCCTCTACAAAACGACGGTAATACCCCGCCAAACCAAAAAAAATTTGGATCTCCGTAGTTGATAACGGTCTAGGCCAACTCTGCATTGGTTCCACTTTCTTCGGATCCACCTTGATCCCATCACTCGATACTACATGACCCAATAATTCCACTGAGTCTATCCAAAACTCACACTTTGAAAATTTTGCATATAACTTCTTTTCTCGTAAGGTCTGTAGCACAGTCCTCTGGTGCTGCTCATGATCCTTCCGAGTCCGGGAGTACTCCAGAATGTCGCCAATAAACACAATGATGAACGAGTCAAGATAAGGCCGAAACACATTGTGCATCAAGTGCATAAAAGTTGATGGGGAATTGGTCAGCCCAAAAGACATCACAAGGAACTCGTAGTGACCATACCGAGTCCTAAAAGCAGTCCTCGGGATATCTGGCTCCCGAATCTTCAACTGATGATAGCCTAAATGTAAGTCAATCTTGGAAAACACTTTGGCACCTAGTAACTGATCAAATAAGTCATCAATACGAGGAAATGGATACTTGTTCTTCATTGTAACTGTGTTCAGCTTGCAATAATCAATGCACATACGCATAAAACTCTCTTGTTTTCTTCACAAATAAGACCGGAGCACCCCAAGGTGACACACTGGGCCGAATGAAGCCCTTACCAAGCAACTCCTGACTCCCTCAACTCAGGAGGAGCCATACGATATGGAGGAATAGAGATGGGCTGAGCGCGCGACAACAAATCAATGCCAAAATCGATATCTATGCGGGCGGCATGCCGGGTAGATCAGCTGGAAACACATCTGGAAAGTCCCTCACCATTGGAGCTGACTCAACTGTAGGGGCATCAATACTGACATCTCTCACATAAGTTAGATATGCGTCACATCCTTTCTCAACCATTCGTTGAGCTTTAAGAAATGAAATAACTCTGTTGGGAGTATACTCTAAGGTACCTCTCCACGCTAATCGCGGTAATCCTGGCATATCCAGCGTTATGGTATTAGTGTGACAATCAAGAACAGTATAATTGGACGACAACCAGTCCATGCCCAAGATAACATCAAAGTCTACCATACTGAGCAATAATAAATCGGCTCTAGTCTCAAAACCACAAAAAGCAATTAAACACGACCGATACACACGATCCACAACAAGAGAATTTCCCACAAGAGTAGACACATAAACAGGGGGAACTTAAGGAATCCCGAGATACGCCCAAACCTGGATCAAATAAGACAGAGCATCTCTATGACAACCCGAAACAATACCTGTAATGACAGAGTCGGAAGCAACTTCCTCTGTACAAGCCGGAAGAGAATAATATCTAGTGTTGATACCCAATTTTTCCCTTTATTATTTCCAAAATGCATATATCTTTTCAAAACTATACATTAGCATCAATTGATATTTTTCATAATTTTTACATTTTTTAATGTATCCCATTATTTTATTTATATAAACAATTACAAATTGCATCACAAATGACTTTATAACATTTCATGATTAATTTTTGCTATTTATAGTCATATTGAGTTCAAATTATTTCACAAATGGCCAAATTTACACCGTTTGGTTACAATTGTAATAACTTTGCAATTATAGCCCGTGCATACATTATTGTGTTATTTTCACCAGAAAATGACTCATTGTATTTTTGGAATATTGAATAATTATTTTAAAACATTTCTATGCATGAAAATTATTTTTCATAATTTGTTAATTATTTTATAAATTAATTTTTATTCAATTGCTTGGGTATTTAATAAATAGCCCCATTGTTTTCAGACCTAACCCTTTTCAAACCAACCCAAAACTCTTTTTAAAATTAGCCCAAGCCCCTTTGGCCCAAATACACACCTGCCCGACCCAATTGCCTATTTAATCGTGGTCGTTGATCATTTTGATCAGCAGTCCACAAACCCCCTTCCATAATTAAACCTAACTTACCCCCCCCCCCCCAA
>ML415159.1:16832-41297 GCA_005239525.1 Nicotiana knightiana
CCCTTAATTGTTTTCATACTTGACAGTCCTATATGTTCTTTGTTGTCACTTAGATTTTCCCTTTTAAACACCTTAGGAGATTCTAGAACTTCCTAAAATTAGAGGTCCTAAACACCTCCAGGACCACAAGGAAGGGACGGGTAATGCACGCTTAGAGTCCGTCTAATTTAAATCGCTTATATAATCGCTAAGGGGAGGGTAGTTGGGTAGCAAAAGGATATGATGACCTATACGTTAATACCACGCGTAGCCCCTCTAGTTGAGAAATGATTACCGAGTACTGTACAGAAGTGATCCTATAGGATGATAACTTAGGACTCTCATATATTATTTACATATGTGTGCTTAGACTGCTTATCAGTTAAATGACTAATTTACTAAGTAAGTTTGGCCGGGACCCGCAATTGTGGACCTCGAGGGGTGCCTAACACCTTCCCCTCAAGGTAATTTCAAGCCCTTACCCAATCTCAGGTAATGTAGATAGGTTTCATGAATTACTTTCATTAGGTGACCTAACGCACCATAAATTCGTTAGGTGGAGACTCTTCTCTTTTAATACCCATTTAAAAGATTTGTCACACGTCGAAACCCGATTCCACGAGGAAAAAGGGGCGAGACATATAGCATAGCCTCCCCCTTTAGGGCGACCTCGACCTCCTCGACCTCCACCTAGAGATAGTTGAGCAGGTGGGGTGGTAGCTGGTGCTGGAATCATAGCCTGAGGACCGGGTGGAGCACACGGTGGCTGGGAAGTCTGTGGAGGTGCACCCCTCCTAAGTCTGGGCAATCCCTCGCCATATGGCGAGTATCGCCACACTCAAAACAAGCTCTCAAAGGGCGTGGATACTGTGACTGACTCGGGCCAGGTCTGCTGGACTGGCCGCTAAAGGCACCTCGTGCAGGAGGCACACTAGATATCGGCAGTGCATAATAAGGCTCATGGGCCTAGAAGGGGCCAGAATACCACTGGCGGTTGGAAAAGCTGAATGAACGAGGCGACTCACATAACCCCTACCATGGAGAACTGTAGCTGGGAAACGAGTACCACTGTAAGTGCCAGACTCTCGAGACCTCTTGGCCTCCCTCTCCTCTCTATCCCGAGCGATCATGCCCTCCAATACCCTAGCAATACTCACAACCTACTGGTAAGAAATATCCATCTCCAGCTCCCTGACCATACTAATCCTGATACTGGGGTGGAGTCCCTCAATAAATCGACGAACCCTCTCTCGAACTGTGGCAACCAAGGCTGGTGCATGTCAGGCCAAATCAATGAAGCGAATTGCATACTCTGACACAGTCATAGCACCCTGGCGCAACTGCTCAAAGTCCGCACGCCATGCGTCCCTGAGGCTCTGAGGGACATACCCTCTCAAAAGCATGTCCCAGAACTGAGTCCATGAAAGTGAAGCTGCCTCAGCCGGACTAGTCAACTCATAAGCACGCCACCACTGACAGGCTACTCCTTTAAGCTGGAATGTATTAAAAGAAACCCCACTCGAATCTGTTACGCCCATAGTACAGATAATATGGTGACACTCCTCCATAAAACCCTGTGCATCATTTGTCGTCAATTCGCTGAAGGTAGGAGGGTGGTACCTCTTGTACCTCTCAAGTTTGAGCTGCTCCGCTTCCGAAGCTACTGCACTAGCCTTGTGATGAACCGGAGCTACCGGCTGTACGGTAAACTCTGGGGCCTGGTCGACCTGAACTCGCTGCTCAGAGGTACGGGATGCGATAGTCTGTGCCCCCCCTCGCGATTTGAGATATGGCAAGAGTAAGTGGAATCAATCCAACTTGAGCTAAGGTGCTGAACATGCTCATGAACTGGGCTAGAGTCTCCTTGAGAGCTAGTGCAACAACAGGTACCTCAGGTGCCTTCCCTCCAACTGGAGCTACTGAGGTCTCATTTGTCGCAGTGTGCGCGGGTGCTATGGATGCACTGTGTGGACGTTCTCGGCTTCTGCCCCAGCCCCAGCCCCGGCCCCGGCCTCTTGCGGCTCTAGCAGGGGGGTGGGTGCCTGGTCATCAGATTCGCTTGTGCGGGTCCTCATATGTGAGAAAGAATAGAATACAAAAGTTTAGAATTTTGATGTCAAAAAATTTCGTACGACAAGGAATCAAAGAAGTGTAATTTTTTCCTAACAATTCCATAGCCTCTGAAAGATAAGTACAAACGTCTCTGTACTGGTCCGTGAGACTCTAATAAATCGTCTTGTGAATCACGACATCTATGAACCTAGAGCTCTGATACCAACTTGTCACGGCCCAAACTCCCTCCGTATAACATCGTGATGGCACCTAGTCTCTACAACTAGGTAATCATAACAAATTACAGAAAATAACAAAAATGAAAGTAAATCTTAGCAACTAACAACAGTGGATAACTGAATAACTAGTAACAATTTCACTCGGCGTGTATAATAACCAATACTCTATAAATACACAAACTTCAAATAACCCGGAACATCATAAAATAGCATCTCTATACACCAGGGTCTAATAAAAAGAATACATGAAGTGGTTGACATAGGGAAGAATAGAGGGGGACTCCTAGGTCTGCGGACGCGGCAGATATACCTTGAAGTCTCCAAAGCTGTATCGACTCACTAATAATGTGGCTTATGATGAGCACCTGGATCTGCACACAAACATGTGCAGAAGAGTAACATGAGTACCCCACAATGGTACCTAGTAAGTGCCAAGCCTAACCTCGGTCGAGTAGTGACGAGGTCAGGTCAGGTCCACCGGTAAATAATAAATAAGGAGGAGAATATACAGTATAACAAGAGACTAGAATTTAACAAAAGGAAACACAACAAAGCAATAGTACAACACACAGGGTAAACAGTAGGGGATCTCCCGAGATACCGTCTCGTAGTCCCAAATAAATATGCAGGGAGAACTCCCGAGGTACCGCCTCGTAGTCTCAAAAGTAAATATACAGGGAGAACTACCGAGGTACCGCCTCGTAGTCTCAAAAGTAAATGTACAGGGAGAACTCCAGAGGAACCGCCTCGTAGTCTCAAAAGTAAACACAAGCTCAAACCGGTAAATGCAATAGTTAATATCAAGATTTCTACAGTTAATACTGATAAAGAACAAGTAAAAACAGGAAATCAACTAGGCATGCTTCACAAAGTTAAAATAAGCAGTTAAAGCACGTATACAAGCGATATTAGACTAAACAGGGTAACTGCACGGATTTGTATAACTCAATTAAGAATGAAGAACAGATTACTACTCAGTAAAATGGTATAACCCAAATTAAAAGGAAAAACAGGTTGCTACTCAATAAAATCAGGTTTTACAACAAATAGACCTTGTACGTGCTCTTCACCTCACGTACACGACGCTCACATATCACAACAGTACCAAATTCTAAGGGGATTTTCCTCACACAAGGTTAGGTAAACCACTTACCTCGAACCAAGCTCAATCAATCGATAACAATGCCTTTTCCACGAATATCCGACTCCGAATGGCCCAAATATAGACAAAATCAATTACATACCATAAATATAGCCATAAGAAAGTAATCTAATTAATGAAATCAAAGCTAAAGCAAGAAATTGGAAAATCGACCGAAAAAGCCTCCCCGGGCCCACGTCTCAGAATCAGGTAAAAGTCACAAAATATGAACACCCATTCACTCACGAGTGCAACCATGTAAGAAATACTCGAATCCGACCTCAAATCTCCTTTCAAAACTCAAAATTTTAGTCTAGGAAGTTTTTACCATTTTCCCCCAAATTTTCAACTCAAACCCCTAATTAGATGATGAAAATAGTAATAGATTCATGAAATATAGTCCAATACGGGTTAGAATCACTTACCCCAACAATTTCCTTGAAGAACCCTCAAAAAATCGCCTCACATCGAGATCTCAAAGTTCCAAAATTGAAAATGGGAATCAAACCCTCGGACTTGACCTTTTCTGCCCAGCGATTCCGCATATGCGGACCACCAGTGCGACGCTGCACCTGCGGAATTTTCCTCGCAGATGCAAAAATGACTTTAAGGGATGAGTCCGCATCTGCGAGCAATGGGCCACACCTGCGCACCTGCTCCTGCGAATATATTCCGCTTCTTCAATCCTCAAGCTTCAGGCCCTTCCGCTTTTGCGCCACATCTTCCGCAGAAGCGACTCCGCTTCTGCAGGACAATCTCGCACATGCGCCCACAAACCAAGCTTGACCAAACCGCATCTACGCTCCTCCTTCCGCACGTGCACGTGCGCACCTGCGGTCTCCCCTCCGCAGGTGGGAAACACCAGAAAATCTTCAACAATTTCCTAAGTCCAAATTGAATCTGTTAAGCATCTGAAACACACGTGAGACCCCCGGGACCTCAACCAAACATACCAACCAGTCATAAAACACCATACGAACTTAGTTGAGCCCTCGAATCACATCAAACAATGCTAAAAATACGAATCACCCTCCGTTTCAAACTTAATGAACTTGAAACTTCAAATTTCTATAATCGATACCGAAACCTATCAAACCACGTATGATTGACCCCAAATTTTTCACACAAGTCATATTCAACATTACGGACCTACTCCAACGTCCAGAATCGGAATCGCCACTACCGGTCAAAATCTTCAAAAATTCGACTTTCTCCATTTCAAGCCTAAATCAGCTAAAGACCTCCAAAACACAATCCAGACACACCCCTAAGTCCAAAATCACCCAACGGAGCTAACGAAACCGACGAAACTCCATTCCGTAGTCGTCTTCATAAAATTCCGACTATGGTAAAAAATCCTAAGACTTAAGCTTCCGTTTAGGGACTAAGTGTCCCAAATCACTCCATAACTATAACAACAACCTTGTAGGCATATAAATTTTATTAAAATTAAATTCATAAAAGAATTTGGATTATATTTTAAAATTCAAGATATATTGGTCCAAATAAATACTACGGGCTAATATAATTGAATTAATTATATAAGTCCAACATATATGGATTAAATAAATAAGTCTTAATCCATTGGGCTAGCCCATTTAGTTGGGCTACAAATTATGAGCCCACTTTATTAGGCCCAATATGCCATCTTCCTAGAGGCCCAGTTTGGTGCCACGTGTCAAATGACGTGGCGCGCCAAATCAAACGGAAGAGCCAATAGGATCATGCCACGTGTCAAAATGACAAGGCATGCCAAATCACATTAAAAGGCCAATGAAATCACGCCACATTTGCAAGTGATATGTTTTGGCCAATCAAATGCGGTCTTGTCACACTTCAATTTGATTGGTTGGAAAGAGTTTATTCTTATCATAACTCTTCCCTCCCACAACTATAAATAGGGGTCTTCATAACCAAGAAAAGGGACCAGAAATTATAACAAGAAGTAAGAGAGAGCTCGTGGATCAAACGCCACAAATTTCTCTACAAGTTTCAGGCTTCAAGCAACCCAGTTCAAGTTCAAGTTTAAGAACGAAGAACAAATCATGTTCAAGCTCAAGAACGAAGAACAATTCAAGTATTCAAGATCGAGAACGAAGTCAAATCAAATACAAGTCGTTCAAGATCAAGGCTACTTGTTCGTGATAAAATTTGTGGCAACAATCAAAGTGTTCGCGACAGATAAATCAAATTAAAATTTAAGATCAAGCTCAAAGGCCCTTGAATTTATATTGGAAAGTGGAATCAGAGGATCCATAGAGATTGTAACACTCAAATATTCGAAATTAAATACTACGATTGTTGCAGTATTTTTCGGTCTTGATTTTATTTTCTTGACGCAATTTATTATCTACAAATTCCAGCACGCCCAGTGGGACAATCCCTACCTCTCATCTCGACTTTTCAATCACCAAAGTTCAAGAACAACGAAATGGCTTCCAAGAATATCAACTCCAGTTCAACTTCCGCCAAGTCTTCTAATTTCAGGTTTTATGGTGATGTCGAAAACATACTCGAAGCTACCTTTGGAAGCTTTGGACCAGTTACGAGGAGCAAAGAAAGCTCGTTAAGACGACAAGCACACCAAGTGTCATCCGCATCTACCCCTATTTTCGGATCTTCATCCTCAAAAGGATCAAGATCTTCCACAAATGCACTCGAAGGAGGGTGCGATGTTGCTGAAAAGATCAAGAAAACTCTTGCTCTGCTTGACCTCTCGGGATCCAAACACTCTGTTGTGAAGGAAGATGATGATGCTTCAAGTGATGGATCCTCCCCACTTACACCACATAGCGTGAGCCAATCAAGGATCAATCTGTGTGAAAATCCATGCCACTCTCCGTCGTCCATGACAATCATGCAAGCCATGGTGACAAACACTTCATCTGTGGAGGAGCAGTTGGCAAACTTAATGGAAGAAATCGCTGGCTTGACCAAGTGCATGCAAAATCAAGATGCTAGAATCGATAAGCTAACATATAGGGTGGGAATATTGATGGAAGAAGAATCCACCCATGCACCTGGAAAACTCCCAGAATTTCAAGAGATTGATGCTACCCCACGACAAGTTGCATCCACTAAGGAAATTCCAGTCTCTTCGGAAGGGATGATTCCAATCAATCAACTAAAGGAGTTTATTGAAGGGACTATAAGAAACAAATATGAAGTTGCTTACAAGTCCTCCTTTACCTATGCAAAGCCGTACACTTCAAGGATCGATATGTTGAAGATTCCTGCTGGCTATCAACCTCCGAAATTTCAATAGTTTGATGGAAAAGGCAATCCAAAGCAACATGTGGCGCACTTCGTTGAGACATGCAACAATGCTGGGACTTATGGAGATTACCTTGTCAAACAGTTTGTCCGCTCATTAAAAGGAAATGCTTTTGATTGGTACACAGACCTCGAGGCTGGGTCTGTTGATAGCTGGGATCACCTAGAGCAAGAATTCCTCAATCGCTTTTATAGCACGAGACATATTGTGAGTATGATAGAACTTACAAGTACTCGTCAACGGAAGAGTGAACCAGCTATCAACTTTAGTGAACCAGCTATCGACTTTATCAATCGTTGGAGGAATGCAAGCCTCAACTATAAAGACAGGCTTAGTGAAGCTTCTGGCATAGAGATGTGCATCCAAGGTATGCATTGGGTATTGCGCTACATCTTGCAAGGTATCAAGCCTAATACATTTGAAGAACTTGCAACTCGTGCCCATGACATGGAATTGAGCATGGCCTCTGCTGGAAATGAAAGGCTGCCCATATATGAACCTTGCAAAGGGAACGACAATCAAGAACTCAGAAAATAGAGCAAGTTTGTACCAAGATCTGAAAATAAAGAAGCTATGAATGTCAATACACCACATGTGAAGTTCACGACGAGGTGAGCAAGAAGCAGAGTATTAAATCCACTTCGTTTCAAGATAAGCCAAGTGGAAAGTTGACTCTAAAAGAAATGCAAGAGAAAGAGTACCCATTTCTGGATTCTGATGTGCCAGTTATTTTTGAAGAACTCCTCCAGTTAAATCTCATTGAACTTCCGGAGATGAAGCGACCAAATGAAGCTGAGAAAATCGATGACCCAAATTACTGCAAATATCATCGACTTGTGAGCCACCCTCAGGAGAAGTGCTTTGTCTTCAAGGACAAAGTTATGGACTTGGCTCGTGAAAAGAAGATCGTGCTTGAAGATGAGAAAGCAAGCGCAAACCAAGTCTCTATCATATTTGGCTCATTCAATCCAGACGAATTATGTAGTTCCAAAGAAAGTAAAGATGAAGAATTACTGGAGAACTACAAGGTTGAAGACGGTCAACCTGAGGATGATGAAGGTTGGACGCTGGTGACTCGTCGTAGGCGCCACAAAAGGAGCCCACGAAAAAGATCAATGGAACAACCAAATAGGAAAATAATGGTGAAAAGACCTCGGAGATGGAACCCAGTTAAGCACGTAAAGAAAGCGAAAGTGGAGGTGCACCACCTTCAAAAGCCACGACATCTAGTGACCTTGGAGGAGTTTTTACCAAGTTGGTTTCGCACGAAGATTTCCCATGAGAGTATCGATGCCTCTTGTTGCCATGCTGACGAAGGGAAAGAAAAGAGTGATGACCTACCGTTGGCACTATCCTCGGAAAAGCCTATAGAGTCCACTCCTCAAGAAGTTAATGCTTGTGAGGAAAAAGTCACATTCAAAAATGACGACCTTCTGCTAGGTGTCACTCCTCATAACCGCCCATTATACCTAGTTGGCTATATGCGTGATGAAAGGGTAAATCGAATTTTCGTTGATAGAGGATCCTCAGTGAACATTTTTCCAATTCGCACTGTGAAAGAACTTGGTATTCCCATGAACGAACTCTCAGAAAGTCATGTGATGATCCAAGGATTCAACCAAGGGGGGCAAAGAGCCATAGGCGCGATCAGGCTGGGAATCACTATTGAAGATATGCAATCAAATGCATGGATGCATGTGATCGATGCAAAGACTTCATACAATGTTTTGCTTGGAAGGCCTTGGATGCATGAGAATAAAGTAGTTCCATCTACCTACCATCAATGTTTAAAATACTACGAGGGTGCAGTCGAGAAGACGATAGTTGCTGATGATGAGCCATTCACCGAGGCAGAGTCATACTTCGCCGATGCAAAGTTCTACTTGAAGAACCACATTGTGAAGGAGCTAAAAGTTGATGATGGCATGAAAAGCAAGAATGACGAGCCCATAACCAAAAGAGTTGAGGTGACTATTGGTAAATCCAAAGCCGTTATAAAGGAGGTACGACCCAACGTGAATAAATCTCATAGAGGGGATATTGCATCTTATGGCAATAAAGTAAGTCCTAAGCTCCAATATGTCCCTAAAAGGAAGAAAGACGAGGGCGAATCATCTAATCCCCAAACCAACACACTAAAGGAGTTAACTCTTCCAGTAAAACGAATTGAGGAAGTAAAGTTGTCCTCAAATCCGCTTGCAGGATTTGTAGCCCAAAATCCTCTGCAGAAAGTGGTACTCCCTACAAAGCGGACAGATGAAGGTTTTGATCCTAACGCTTATAGGATATTTACAAAGGCTGGATACAATCCCAATGAGCCGTCAAAGTTAGGGAAGCTCCCATCAGAAGCTTCAACGAGGCAACCACATGAAGGTTTGGGATACAAGCAACCGTCACCAGTGCGCATCTCAATAGGAAGGGCGAGTAGCAATTATATCACTGTAGAATATGAATCTGCCGCTTCTAACAGGCCTTCCGTCTTTGACTGACTTGGAAAATCAACTGTGGAGAACTTCCGTATTTGAGAGATTGGGTCCATTAAATAAGGGGAATAAGTTCTAGAGAAATTACCGAAATACAAGAACACCCGCTTCGCCCAACATTCAGAAGATCTCTAAAAATTTCCAAAGTTTGGTTCCTTCTAGAATGAAGCGACAAACCAAAGTCATGGTTTCGTGTGATAAAGTACTGAAGGTGAAGCCATACACTGTGGTCTACACTAAAGAACGTGATGACGATGAAGAAAGTGTCACGCCCCAAACTAGGGGAGGCACGACTGGCACTCGATATTGTATTCGATCGAGTTAGCCACTAAAGATACTAGCTAACTAAACTAGGGGCCCAAGAGATCGGGCAGCACAACATCTGAAATACTAAGCATGGACCGTTAAGGTCATGACCTGAATAACAATAAGCCATATAAACAAAGGTAGAAAAGCCAAAATAATAAAGTACTAGCTGGTCGACGAGGCCGCGACTGAAGACATATATGCCTACACACATATATATACAGGCCATGCCTATGGGCTGGAGACTGAAAGCTGCAAAAAGAAACCCACAACACAATAGCCTCTAAGAGTGTCATAAGCGTTGTAGGGACAAGGCCCCGACTATACCCAAAACTATACAACAAAAGTAACCATCATATGGAAGCTCCAGGAAGAGGTGGAGCTTACCAACTCACAGCTGAACCCCGAAATCCTAGCGGAGGGGTCGATCAGAGTCCCTACCTGGACCTGCACGCACGAAACAAAAATGCAGTGTCCCCAGGCAACGGGACATCAGTACGAATAAAAATGTACTGGTATGTAAGGCAGAAAGTAGAATCATACATAGCTGATGTAAAAAGGGTAATAGAGATACCACCTGACACTGAAACTCTGATAGCCTCCATGGCCGACATCCGACCTCATAGTAATCAAATATGCATGGTATGCTCGTGTAATCGTATGTCATGAATACATATATATTGATGCAAATGCATGACATACCCAACCAAATGCTAGCAATGGCGGTCTCTCCCGGTAGCTAACCGGTATCATATTGCCAACCTGTGGCCATCTGTACAATATATATAGTCTTTCGGGCAAATAGGTCCCTTACCTCCGATTATAGCTCGAAGTTCATGCATAATATGTCATGTATGATATGAACTTTGAATGCACATAATAGGCCATAACAAGAACTTAGCCAATATTGTCTCATTGGTACTCTTATTCTCATAATCTCATAATCACCTTGGTATCGCATACAAATGTCTTGTGGAACCTCATATGTTTCTTTTTTATAAGATTGAAAACTTAACTCGACTTTTAGAAAGATAACTTAACTCTGAAGATGTTCATAAAAAGCTTAAGGTGCTTCACTTCCTTATACCTGATTTCTTGATAATTAGTAAAAGAAAGTTTTTCAAAAAAAATCAAGTGTTTTAGTAGTTTAAACATAATAATTATATTTGAGATTTTTGGAAATCGACGTATCACTTAACAAGGAAGAAGGACTGATCACAAATACTAAATGCCTTTATTTTTAAGTCACACAATCCAAATACGAATAAGAATTCATATATATGGACATATAGTTAAGAAAGCCGACAAAATGACATATATATATATATATATATATATATATGTTGAATACCCTATTTAACCGAACGAGTGGAATATCAGCCTAATAGCATCATGAAAATACTTCAGCTACGATCCCAATGCCTTTCTCAGAAGGTCTTCCTAGTAATAGAATAGTAAAATACCACATTTGGCATCTTAGGAATTTTCCAGAATTCGTGCTAAAAGGAAGGACGGAGCTTAGCCTTAACATACCTTTCCAACGAACGTCTGAATGCTGGTAGTTCCTTCACGATTGTTGTTCCTTACGTCCTAAGCTTCGCAAACACTATATATATGAAGCTTATACGCACCTATAAACAGTTCATAATTGAGTTTAAATCAGCAGATTTTCCATATGACCCTAACTTGACGAAACATCCGTAGAACTTTGTAAAAACGATCATAAAAGAGTCCGAAGATGATTACCTTGGCAAACCAAGTATAAATATTGAAGAACCAGCAAGAATAATAAGTTCCTATCTTCCAAAAATAGCTCCAAACACAGCTAATAGAAGGGGGAAACGATTGCAAAGCGTAGAGATTGTGTTTCTAGGCACGGGGGCAAACTTTAACGAGAGAAATCGTTAAAAACTCACCTTGATCACTCAAGAACACCATGGAACCCTCTCTTCAGCTTTCTCACTGTTTTGGGACGAAGATGAAATGTTTTGGGGTCTTAAAATTCGGATTTTCCGACTTATACTACTTGTTTGACCCGACCCGGTTCGTGACCCGGTTTCAGCCTGGACAGTCCGTGGTAAAACAGTCATAACTTCTTACTCCGATGTCGGTTTGATGTGAGTTTTTTTTGGTTGCGAACTAGACTCGTAGACCTTCGATTAGGTAGTTTTTGGGTCCTATAACTCTTTATATATTGGGAGAAATGATCTGATACATTTGACCCAAAGTTTAAAAAATTTATTAGAGAAATTTACGATAACTTTTGCCGACCTTTATTTCGCAACTTGCTTGACTCCAAAAATTAACATGTGACCAGTGTGATATTATAATACCTCATAACACATTATTCTTAGCATATTATACACTCTTAGTCTTATCCCGCAGGTGCAAGTTAACTTAAACCTTCCGAACGCGCGGGGTGCTACCCGAGTCATTTCTTTAACCACGAACCTTTGTTTAAGGGATTCCTTTGACCTAAAGCTTTAGTTTTTGTTCCTTTATATTACCACACATTTTCAGTCTTATTCTCTCAATGTGCTATACCCAATCATATATACCTTATATAACAACGCCACGTTACGTAAGAGAAGAGAGAAGAAAAANTATAAACAGTTCATAATTGAGTTTAAATCAGCAGATTTTCCATATGACCCTAACTTGACGAAACATCCGTAGAACTTTGTAAAAACGATCATAAAAGAGTCCGAAGATGATTACCTTGGCAAACCAAGTATAAATATTGAAGAACCAGCAAGAATAATAGCTAATAAAACAAATTCCTATCTTCCAAACACAGCTAATAGAAGGGGAAACCGATTGCAAAGCGTAGAGATTGTGTTTCTAGGTACGGGGGCAAACTTTAACGATTGAAATCGTTAAAAACGCACCTTAATCACTCAAGAACACCATGGAACCCTCTCTTCAGCTTTCTCACTATTTTGGGACGAAGATGAAATATTTTGGGGTCTTAAAAGTCGGATTTACCGACTTGTACTACTTGTTGACCCAACCCGGTTCGCGACCCGATTTCAGCCCGGACAGTCCGTGGTAAAATAGTCATAAATTCTTACTCCGATGTCGGTTTGATGTGAGATTTTTTTGGTTGCAAACTAGACTCGTAGACCTTAGATTCGATAGGTTTTGGGTCCTATAACTCTTTATATATTTGGATAAATGATCTGATACATTTGACACAAAGTTTAGAAAATTTATTAGAGAAATTTACGATAACTTTTGCCGACCTTTATTTCGCAACTTGCTTGACTCCAAAAATTAACATGTGACCAGTGTGATATTATAATACCTCATAACACATTATTCTTAGCATATTATACACTCTTAGTCTTATCCCGCAGGTGCAAGTTAACTTAAACCTTCCGAACGCGCGGGGTGCTACCCGAGTCATTTCTTTAACCACGAACCTTTGTTTAAGGGATTCCTTTGACCTAAAGCTTTAGTTTTGTTCCTTGATATTACCGCACATATTCATTCTTATTCTCTCAATGTGCTATACCCAATCATATATACCTTATATAACCTCGCCACGTTACGTATATTACGTAAGAGAAGAGAGAAAAATACACATGGGGTCTCACAGAAAGTGGGGGTTCTTCGTATCATATCACTATAAAAAGCGAGAACGGTGTTCCATCTTCAATGGAGGATAATGCATAATTGGAGGATGTTTCACCATGTTATCACATATCCTTCAATGATGGGGAGCCTCAAGAAGATAAAGATGCGAAAGATGCTCCCCCGGAACTTGAAGAAGGGGTGAAGGCAACGATTGATGCCTTAAAAGAAGTTAACCTTGACACTGATGAAGAACCAAGACCCATCTACCTCAGTGCTTTACTAGAAATTGACGAAGAAAGCACTTATATTGAATTACTCAAGGAGTTTAGGGATGGCTTTGCTTGGAGTTACAAAGAAATGCCTGGCTTGGACCCTAAAGTGGCAGTCCATCACCTTGCGGTCAAGAATGGCGCTCGTCCTGTTAAGCAAGCTCAAAGGCGTTTTAGGCCGGACTTGGTTCCCTTGATTGAAACCGAATTTAACAAACTCATCGAAGCTGGCTTTATTCGTGAAGTTAAATACCCAACATGGGTTTCAAGTATTGTCCCTGTAAGGAAGAAAAATGGCCAGATTCGAGTGTGCGTTGACTTTAGGGATCTTAACAATGCGTGTCCGAAAGATGAGTTCTCGCTTCCCATTCCAGAACTGGTGATAGATGCTACTACTGGGTACGAGGCAATGTCATTTATGGACAGTTCATCAGGTTATAACCAAATTCGCATGGCGCCAAAAGATGAAGAGCTTACTGCATTCCGTACCCCAAGGGTATTTATTGCTACAAGGTAATGCCTCTTGGCTTGAATAACGCTGGTGCTACTTACCAAAGAGTTATAGAATATCTTTGATGACCTTCTCCACAAGAATGTCGAATGCTATGTTGATGACTTGGTGGTGAAATCAGGAAAGAAAAGCGACCACTTGAAAGACCTGAGAATGGTGTTTGAGTTGCTCCGGAGATACCAACTTAGTATGAATCCATTAAAATGCGCCTTTGGAGTTACCTCAGAAAAGTTCCTGGGTTTCATTGTCCGACATCGAGGGATTGAAATAGATAAAGCTAAAGTATATGCAATCTTGAAAATGTCTGAGCCCCGCAATATTCATGAATTGAAAAGTCTACAAGGAAAGCTAGCATACCTTAAGAGATTCATCTCAAACCTAGCTGAGAGGTGCCAACCATTCAGCCGCCTTATGAAGAAAAGTGTCCCTTTCAAATGGGACCAATCATGTAGTAATGCCTTTGAGAGCATTAAATCCTACCTGATGAAGCCTCCAGTTTTGGCAGCCCCTATACTTGGAAAGCCGCTGATACTATACATTTCAGCACAAGAAAGGTCTGTTGGAGCGCTGTTGGCCCAAGAAAATAGTGAAGGGAAAGAAAACTCCCTTTACTACTTGAGCAGGATGATGACACCAAATGAGCTGAATTATTCGCCAATTGAAAAGTTAGGTATGGCACTAGTCTTCTCAATCGAAAAGTTCAAGCACTACTTTCAAGCTCATGTCGTTCGTTTGGTTTCTAGAGCAAATTCCATCAAGTTCGTGATGTCAAAACCTGTACTTAGTGATCGACTAGCAAGGTGGTACCTCCAGTTTCAACAATTTGAAATCGTGTACATCCCACAAAAGGCTACTAAAGGACAAGCGTTAGCGGACTTCTTGGCAGATCACCTTATACCTGATGATTGGGAGCTAACTGACGAACTACCTGATGAGGATGCCATGGTCATTGAAGTTTAGCCTCCATGGAAGATGTAATTTGATGGTGTTGCACATCGCGGAGGAGCTGGTGCTGGCGTAGTATTTGTCACTTCTCAAGGTGAAGTTCTGCACTACTCTTTTACGTTGACGCAACTCTGCTCTAACAACGTTGGCGAGTATCAAGCACTAATACTTGGGCTTGAGATGGTTGTTGAAATGAAGCAGTTTCAATTGCAAGTCTTTGGTGACTCTCAGTTAGTGTTCAATCATCTTCTGGGTAGTTACGAGGTCAAGAAGCCTTAACTACGCCCCTATCATGATTATGCAAAAAAGTTAATGGAGTGGCTCGGTGATGTGACTATTCAGCATGTGCCAAGGAAAGAAAATAAGAAGGCTGATGCTTTAGCTACCCTAACTTCATCATTAACCCTGCATGATCAAACACAAGTTGTTGTCTGCCAAAAATGGGTAGTACCGTTGCCAAATGAGGCTGAAGATGAAGAAAATGAGCTCAAGCATCTTATCGATGTTTCTGAAGTTGAGAAAGAAGAATGGCGACAACACATTATCGACTACTTATGCTATGGGATACTTCCATAAAATCCGAGGAGAAGGACTGAAATCCGTCGTCGTGCACCTCGCTTCCTTTACTACAAAGATACTCTATACAGAAGGTCGTTCGAGGGAGTACTCTTGGGATGCTTAGGGGAAGAAGAAGCATTCCAAGCTTTGCAAGAGGCACATTCTGGAGTATGCGGGTCACACCAGTCTGGACCAAAGCTCCACTTCCATATAAAAAGGATGGGATATTATTGGCCAACGATGGTAAAAGATTGCTTGGACTACGCTCGAAGATGCAAGGCTTGTCAATTCCATGCGAATTTTATTCATCAACCTCCTGAAGTGTTGCACCCGACTGTGGCATCCTGGCCGTTTGACGCTTGGGGATTGGATGTTGTTGGACCACTGCCAAAGTCCTCTGGGGGGCACCTATACATCTTGGCTGCAACTGACTACTTCTCAAAATGGGCTGAAGTTGTTGCTCTTAAGGAGGTGAATAAGGAAAATGTTGCAAGTTTTATCCGAGTAAACATTATCTATCGCTTTGGCATTCCTCGTTACATAATAACAGATAATGGAAAGTCGTTCAACAATAGGTTGATGAACAAGATTTGTGAACTCTTTGGCTTCAAGCTACGTAACTCTTCTATGTACAATGCTGCCACCAATGGTCTAGCTGAGGCATTCAAAAAGACACTATGCAACTTGCTAAAGAAAGTCGTCTTCAAATCCAAACAGGATTGGCATGACCGTATGGATGAAGCTCTGTGGGCATATAGGACAACTCACCGCACGCCAACACAAGCGACCCCTTATGCACTCATTTATGGAGTTGAAGTCGTCTTACTACTTGAGCGTCAAATATTACGATTGGCTATTCAAGAAGGGATCACTGACGAAGAAAATGCTCGACTTCGATTAGAAGAGTTGGAGGCTCTTGATGAGAAGAGGTTAGAAGCTCAACAGAGTCTTGAATGCTATCAAGGTCGATTGTCTCGCGCCTTCAATAAGAAAGTTTGTCCGAGATCCTTTCAAGTAGGAGATCAAGTCCTTGCCATAAGAAGACCCATTATTACTTCTCATAAACCTGTAGGGAAGTTCACTTCAAAATGGGATGGGTCGTATGTCGTGCAAGAAGCTTATTCAAGTGGGGCTTACAAGCTGGTTGATGCAGATGGCATGAGAATCGGCCCTATCAATGGCAAGTTTATGAAGAAGTATTATCCTTGATGTGCCTGCTCCTTGACGCATGAGCCTAAACTGCATGTTCATACACTCCTAGGAACCATAAGTCTAACTGTGTACGACCCACCTAAAAAAAGAAGAAAAAAATCTCGCTAGGTTGAAAACCTCGAAAGAGGCGACCTAGGAAAAAGTTAGGACACATAAAAAATAAAAAAAAATTAAAAAAAAGTCCGCTAGGTCGAAAACCTCGAAAGAGGCGGCCTAGGAAAAAATTAGGACATAAAAAAAAATATATATATATAGAAAAACCATTATGAACTACGGTATGACTTGATCCTCTTCACCGAGGTACGTAGGAAGCTTAGAGTTTCATTCTGAGTTCAGTCTCATGAGTTCAAAAGATACATAGTGCCCCCATCGTGTTCGAATAAAGTACGATGAAATGTAATCCATTCAACCACCACTTGAAAATCGAGTTGAGATGCCATTTTTTTGTTAAAGTTTGGATTCCATTTGATTTAAAGAGGGCAAGCTTCTATGGTAAAATAGTGTCTTCGTTGAAATGATGACAATGTTTACATCAAAGTCTGCGATTCGCTATGTCTTTATATTCACATAACCTTCACGCTTGTTGGACTCATATTCGTTCACCGCTAAAAAAGAGGGGATATTGAATTTTGATTGATAGCAAGAAAAAAACGTCTTGTGACTTCTATTCTTCCATACCAAAACACAAAAGTTTCGGCAAAGTCGCGCCAATTCGAAACTGTCGGTATATCAAAATCTGATGTTGACTTTGAAATATTAGCTGAAACTATCTTAAAGTATTAAATCCTACATTTTGGAGATATTTTATATTTTAAAGTTCCATTTTCATAAAATCAAACGGTTTGTGATTTCAACGTTTCTACATCAAGATACAAATTTTTTGGTGAAGTCGCGCAAATCTGAGACTATCAACGTATCAGAATTTAAAGTTAGATTCAAAATAATATCTGGGACGATTTTCAAGTTATTTGATTCCTAATTTTGGATATATTCTATATCTCGAAGTCTATTTTCCATAAAATCAAGTGGTTCATGATTTCGACATTTTTACATCAAGATATGAAAGTTTTGGTGAAACTACACAAATCTGAAGCTATCAACGTGTCGGAATTTAAAGTTAGATTCAAAATAATATATGGGACGATTCTCAAATTATTTGATTCCTAATGTTGTATATGTCCTAGATCTCGAAGTCTATTTTCCATAAAATCAAGCGGTTCATGATTTTGACGTTCATACACCAAGATATGAATTTTTTAGTGAGACTGCGCAAATCTGAAATTTTCAACGTGGTGGAATCTAAAGTTGGTTTCAAAATATTACCTGCGGCGATTTTGAAGGTGTTTGATTCCGAATTTTGGATTGTCTTGGATTTTAAAGTCTAGTTTCTATAAGAAAACTAGATCGCTCGTATTGTTAACGTTATCACATTGAGATATATATATATATCCCACCACAAAAGGTGCAAAGATGATGAACAATATTATCCTCAAAGGAGGATATATTTCCAAATACAGAGAACTTTGAGACATGAATGCCAACGACATTTTAAAAAAAAAGCAAAAAGAAGATAAGTTCCATCATGGGAGCATCAATACATCATAATAGGCAAAGAACTATTGATATTGAACCGCAAAGGAATAAGGGGCATTAATAAAAACGCGTAATATAAAATAAAATAGATAGAGTTTTCATTCCTAAGAAAAGCCTCTAGTTAATCAAATGCGGAAAAAAAGGTGGATAAAATACTCTATATTGACTAATCTAAACACAAATTGTAATTGACCAAGTCTTTAAGAGTTGCCTCTAGGTGTTGTCTCTTCATCTCCACGTCGGCCAAGTCATCAGCAGTTGCCAACGAAACATCAGAACATTCACGGTACTCCTCTTCAGTAGATAAGACTCTAGATTCAATCTCTTCAACCTCTTTCTTGGAAACACCTCGAAGAGCTCTTAACTGTTTCACCTTCTCCTTGGCCTCTTTGAGAGATCGACTGGCAGCAGATAATTTCTCAGCCTTCTCCTCTTTCTCAATCAAGACAAGATCAAGTTGTTCCTTGGCGTTTAAAAATGACTCTGATTTTTCAACATCCACAACCTTGTCAGAAAGAGTTGACTGTGCCTGGTCATATGATGTGGCCAGCTCAAAGAAATACGTCAATAGCCCTTGTAGAGGGGAAATATCCACACCCTTTTCGTCCATCTCCTCGAGAATTACTTCGATCTCAAATTGAAGAGAATAAGCATTATTTGCGGTAAGGTCCTTGAGTTTGGCATGAATTTTAGCCCAGGCATTTAGAATGAAATCCTTGCAAGAGTCAAGACAACCTTTCTCCCATCAAAGATAGACATGGTTGGTGCTGATCGTTGGTGAAAATTAGGCCCCGATTTCTCTCCAAGACTAGGAATGGAAGTTGCCTCTAGGTCTGACTTAGCTATTGGAAGTGATTTCCTCGAGTCTGGCTCCGCGACAGATTCGCTACTACCTTGGGGCTTACTTTGGCGGGACGCCATTGAAATGTGGACACCATTTTCCTGCATAAAAAAAAGATATCTGATTAGTTAAAATACTTGGATATTATAAAATAATATGAAGGTTTTAATCGTTACCTCTTTGATAGACGTCAAAGTCCTTGTAGCACTGCCGATGCTGTCAGTAATCTCGACTACACCCAAATTAGCATCTCCTTGTTTGTTAGAATATGGCTTCACCCGCTTGAACTTTTGATCTCCATGACTACTATCACTCTCGTTTTGGACGGACGTTTGTTGGAGGTAGGAAAAATGATACCTAATGGAAAGGAACCCTTGTTGGCTTGATGGTCCTGAACAAGGACCTTCTTTTGAACTTCTTTATATGGATATCCCTTGACATCGCATGGTACAACCACATTGGACTTTAAAGTAGGAGGCTTTCCCTCCCTGTTATTCTCTTGAGGTGTGATCTCTAAAGAGGTAGTAGTAACTGGCCCAACGGTATTCACCAAAGATTGCAGGTGGTTTTCAAGGAAGCGTCCATGCACTCTTTCCCACCAAGACTTTTAATCGAACGAGACATGCTTCTTCATCTTGGGCATAATAGGGGGAAATGTGGCATTTGACCTACTTTTAGACAAAACACAAATTCGTAAAAGTTCCAATCCTCTGTCTAAAGAGCACTCACGAAAATCTTGATCCAAGCAACCGGGGATGTCTTGATAAAAACCGAATTGACGACTGAAACGATGAGGGCTATAAGTCTCCACGATGAAGGTCTATCCATTTCTTAAAGGAAGGTAATTCGTGCGAATACTCATAAAATAATTTGACTCGGACTCTTCCTCATTGCCATCATCACGATAATAATACGGTTGATGATTGCTTGGCATTGTGGAAGTCCATATGGCACTTTCTCCTCCATGAATACGTTTTCTCGCGTCATCATTACCAAAGTATCTCGATGTTCCCTCACCTGAGTATATGGCCATCAGAGGAGTAGTCGGCCTATTCGTTAGAGCATAATGAGTCTTGAAGTAGCAGGCCAACCAACCGTACACATAATGAATTGGAAAGTAAACTCTAGAAATCGAGTGGTGAGCCATTTGAAATTGTGTTTAATCCCCTGTAAAGGCTAGCTAAGACTGGAACGGCGAGGTTAATTCTTTGCCCATACGCTAGAAGGCCTGCAATCTTGAATCTCAGGCCGAATAAAGTCGCCTTCTTTGTAGGGAGCGCAAAGACACATAACCATCATGATAATAAAGCATCCAAGTATACTTCGTCTTTCTTTCACTTCCAATTCCAAGTTTAACAAATAATGCATCTTCAACTTCCGACCAATTGACCATTTTACCTATGGCTCCAGTAGTGTTGTGTGTTGATTTGGGATGAGCTGACTTTTTTTCTTTTCTCGCTGGAGGTTGTTCATACTTTTAAACATTTTTGCTCCAAAAATCGATCCATCTTCTTACATGGACGTTATGATTTTTAGCGTTTCCCTCTCGGAGTTGGTGATATGCATCAAACAACTGCTGACAGGCTTGTGGAAGGAACATTTATCCTTATCGTAAGCACCTGTAAGTTCTCGAGTATTTGGAATAACTTCCTCAAAAGGAGACCCCATTAAAGGCAGACCCCAATAGTGTACAAATCCCAAAGGGATATGGATAACTCTCCAACTGAGGTAAGTAACATGTTTGTTAGAGGACACCAAGCCTCACAAATAGCTTGCATGATACTTGTAGGATGATCATAAGTAAACAATGAGGCATAGACAACATCGTAAATATTGGTGGCCCTCAATACTCGATGGTTCCTGCTAAGAATATCTTCAGTCCACTCCCAATAGCCGGGGATATAATGAAATTTGCCACCAAAAGTTAAGGAATCACTCCAGTATACTTCTCCTTTGAGGATTCATCGTCCTAAGAATGGGAGGGAACTTGCCACATTTTTAACTTTGTGATTATGGGAACGAAGAGTCCATGTCTTGAATTTAGTTTTGGTGTTTTCGAAGGTCCAATCTACCAAACGAAACGGATTTTGCAAGGATGGCCACGAAGCTGCATATAAGTCGGTCAGTGGTGTATCAACTAGTAATCTGGTCTCCGTTTTACTATATTTGTGCTCTGAAATTACAAGGTACTTGGACGTGGAGGAAGAGGATGCTGAGTCTTTGAAGTAAACCATGTTCAAGTTGCATAAAAATAAATAAAAAAATTCGTTAGTACCTAAGTCAAAAGGGAAGAGTAGCAATCGTGATCTTGAAAGAGAGCATGGATAAGTAAAATTTTGCCTTAGACGTAAAAAAAAGGAATGTCTGTGTCGGGCTTTTTTTTAAAGGTTTTCGTTGTGAACTTTTAAAGATGTTCGTCTCGAACTTTTAAAGGCATTCGAAAATTTTAAAGGTCTTCACCGCGAACTTTTAAAAGTCTTCACAGCGAACTTTTAAAGGTCTTCACTATGAACTTTTAAAGATCTTGACCATGAGCTTCTAAGGATCTTTATGCGAACTTTTATGGGTCTTCGCCACAAATTTAAAGTTATTCATCGCGAACTTTTAAGGATCTTCGCCACGAATTTTTAAAGTTTTTCATTGCGTATTTTTATGGGCTTCGCCGCAAATTTTTAAAGTTATTCATTGCGAACTTTTAAGGATCTTCGCCACGAATTTTTAAAGGTCTTCATCGCGGACTTTTATGGGCTTCGCCACAAACTTTTAAAGTCTTCATCACGAACTTTTAAGGATTTGCTGCCGCAAATTTTAAAGATCTTCATCACAAAATTTTAAAGGCCTTCGTCTCGAACTTAAAGAGGACTTCGTAATTCGACGAAATTACTGCGTCAAATTACTTCTAAAAAAAAAGGAGACAACAAGTAAAATAAGGAAGAGAAGCACAAGAAAAGAAGAAGAAATTACCTTCGTGTTAATGCTTCCGAGTCTAAACTTAAATGGCTTGCATATACTGCGAATTGATGCAACAAATACGAGCATATGGGTTTATATAGGCATGGCAGAGACGACTTAAAAGAGTGACTTCCGGTGTGGGACACAATTATTTCTCCTAATTCGAAGTGGTTACGCTTTAAGGCAAGGAAAGGTTTTATAATCCTATTTAAATATTTAAGTGATAAAGGTCCATGATTAATTCAAAATTTCCTAAGCCTAAATGAATTAGAAAGAAAAAGAATATGTTCCATTATCACTTGGTTACCTGGGAAGACAAAAACGCAAGAAAATACTTTTGCACTTAGTAATTACTATTTGTTCTTAAAAAGGATGTAAATCCTAATATTGCTAAAGATATCTATGACAATTATATATCTATGCAAATCCCTTTTTTGTCGGCAGCACTTAACATGTACGTAAATATTTATGATAGTAGGATTGGAAAAGTGGAAGTCATATTGCTAAAGGGATTCAAGTAAATTGAAATCGTTTTGGAGCAAGTTATCGTAGAATCACTTACGTACGTGAGATATGTTGGAGTACAACAAGAAAAAAGGAATGTATTTACCATTACTTCAAGCCTAGTCTTCGAAGTTTAGTATATCTACCTCTAAACTAGCCTTGAAGTAGGGGGAATTTTGTAGGCATATAAATTTTATTAAAATTAATTTCATAAAAAAAGTTGAATTATATTTTAAAATTCAAGATATATTGGTCCAAATAAATACTACGGGCTAATATAATTGAATTAAGGAAAATTTTCCTTCCTATACCAAAAATGGAACCTTATTACCAAAAATGTGCATAGTTTCATATTTACCCGCCATGTTCACATTATTTTACAAATATTATACCATTCATTAAATACAGATAAATAGGAGCTGATTCCTAACTAGGCGCGCTACAAAATCTGGAACTAAATATTCTAATTGATTTTGAAACGGAAATCACGAATTAAACGTTATCTTCAATTTCAAATCAAATTACAGCGACTCTGTTCTGCAGATTCTCTGTTCGTCGACATTTTTCATAATCCACAAATCAAAAAAATGACAAAATATTCAACAAATTCAAATCAAATTCTAGCGAATCTTTTATGCCGATATTCTGTTCTTCTACTTTTTTTCTCAATCCACAAATCAAAAAAGCGACAAAATATTCNTTGATATTATGTTAATATCTACAAAATACCTACATTTATCTACAAATAAACTACACATCAGTTTAAGTATGTATATAGCAGTATTATTTTTAAGGGTATCTACAAAATTACTATATTTATACTACAATTAAACTACATTCTATGTGGAAAAAAAATGTTGATTACAAAATTTTCTTTTCATCTATAAAATTTCTATAAAAATTCTACAAAATGGTAATGACAATATTAATCTTTATTTTCATGCAGGTTCGTCTGAAAAAATAAAGTTACTTGATATGCCAGCATCTCCCTTTATAGAGGAATATGAAAGTACAATCATAATTGAAAGTACACAAAGTGTTATTGAAGAAGGACAAGTGTATCAAGACAAGCAAACAATTGCAACTGCAATGAAGCACTATTCTGTCATGCACAAGTTCCAATTCAGGGTTAAAAAATCTAGCCACAGAAGGTATAAAGATCTGAATGGTGAAAAGATCATTATAAACAGTCTTTTCCTTGTGATATGTGTTTTTCAAAATTGTAGATGAAATGTAATTATATTGTATAGTGTATTGCTTTATGTTAAAATAGTCCTTTTTGTTACATCTACATTGATAACCTGTATTAAAATTATATTTTTTTTTTGTAGCTACTGGCTTATATGCATTGGTGAAAACTGTAACTGGCACTTCAAGGCAACATCCATTAATGATTCTGCAATGTGCAAGGTCAGGAGTTTCAACCGACAACACACATGCTCCTTAATGGACAATTCATTCATACAGCGCAAACCTACTGCAGTTGTAGTTGGTAGCATGGTTATTCCAAAGTATTGTGATCCTAAGACAGTTTACACACCAAAGGACATACAAACTGACATGTTGTCCGAACACGGAGTGAACCTAAGCTACATGCAAGCATGGAGAGCAAAGGAAAAGGCTTTACAGTATTTGTGAGGTCATCCTGCTGACTCCTACAGCAAATTACCAAAATATTTTTATATTCTTGAGAAGACGTATCCTGGTTCTGTTGTTAAATTGAAAAAGACAGCAGATGAATGCTTCTTATATGTATTTGTTGCTATTTGTACATCAATCAGTAGTTGGGAACATTGTAGGCCAGTAGTGGTGGTTGATGGGACTTTCTTAAAGTCAGCATACAGGGGGATTATGCTGACAGCCAGCACAATAGAAGCAGCAGGTAAAATTGTAGATATTTTGTAGATAGTTTATAAAATGTAGATACATTGTAGATACTTTGTGTCACACCTCCTTTTTATACGCCACGAAAGGGGGTACGGGAGTTTTTCCACTTAAAGTGACATTATTCGAAATGGGAATATTTTATT
>ML415162.1:3334-14346 GCA_005239525.1 Nicotiana knightiana
CCTAGATTAAAGAAGTTATCTAGACATGTTCATAAGAATCAAACCCAAAATAAATTGCATAATTGAACTACAAAGTAATGAATAAAAGATGTAAAAATCAATGTTTTGTCACTTCAATGGTTTTCTCTCTTTGAATCCTTCGAATTCTCTTTCAATTTGTGTTTTCGGGGTCTATTTATATGTTTATAATGAACCCTAAATGTGTAGGAGACTTCTATTCCAACCTGGAAACACTTAAACTCGTCAAAACTCGGAATGGACCGAACTAGGGACCCCGGGCATTTGGGCTCAAACGCCCTCTTAAGGCCAGGGAAGGCCTGGCGTTTGGGCTATAACACCCCCCTAACGCCAGGGGCTGCCTGGATTTAGGGGCCAAACGCCCCCCTAACGCCAGGGGCTGCCTGGATTTAGGGGCCAAACGCCCCCCTAACGCCAGGGGCTGCCTGGCTTTAGGGACCAAACGCCCGGGCGTTTTCTCTTCGACCCTTAAGCGTATTTTCGACGTATTTGCATCCCTTTATCTCCGTTTCCATCTCCACTTCACCTACACATGAAATAAACCCCATTAATCACATAAAAAGTGTGTTTTTATCATTAATGCACATAAAATGTAAGGCATATAACATATTAAACCATGAATTATAGCCTCGCATCAGCTACTTTGTGACTCTTCTAGCTACAAAGACTTTGACTTATGACTACCTCTAGTCACACAAGATCATGAATGAAGTATGGTTTTATAGTTCCTATTACAAAGCTTCTTAGAAAGCAAGATAAAATACAATAAAAGACAAAACACATGATTACAACTCAACTAATGGACACCTAAGACACACAGTGAAACTGGTCCTCTTTTAGTGGAGTTGTCTTCTTGTTCTTGACACACTTGAGCTTTCAATTGCTGGGCAGATCTTCAATGCTTGAAGAATAATAGTAAATGCTCAAGTGACATATGTTGTTCTTATTTCTTCAAGATGCTATACATCATTACACATTCCAAGAAGGATGTCAAAGATCTTGAAGGTACACGACTCAACCACTAGGAAGTGACTGTTGCACTGTTGCTACACTGTAGCGTGAACAGTAGCAGGCAGTCACCTTTTCTATCACAGCTTTTTACAGCTGTCAAATTGGCCTGTACTTTATTCTGCGAATCTGCTAAGGGATCAGGTCCCTTAGCTGGTCCATCCTCATCCGGTATTGAATGATCCAAAATTCTTGGAGTTGGAGCTAACTGCTTGTGCTGCTTACACGTTAGGTCCTTTTTCTGGTTCGGCACGTAAGAGTTTGTTAGATCATTAAAACGGAATATAGCCCATTAATTTCCCCCTTTTTGATGATGACAAACTCTTATATTTATGAAGCAGTTATGTGAGCAAAATTGTAAACTGACACCAATAGATACATAACAGTGATCGATAAGGTCCCTGGAAAAGTTCCCCTGGTCGATGAGCTTCCCCTTGACTTCCCCCTTTTGACTTCATAAAAAGGCATACACAGGCAGAAGATATAAGGAAGTCCGATATAGTTAACTCATGCCCCTTATGTGCACACAACATGATAAAAACAGAGTAGTAAAGAGGAAACACAGTAGTGAGAACATAAAAAGACTGATTATATTAATAGATAGTTGAAAACAAAAGGAAGTCTTTGCTCTAGGAGCAAGGAACTTCATTTGGATTTTTCCAGGTGGGAGCAACTAGGTGAAATCCACATTCCCAAACACAAAAAGAAAAGCATAAAAACTAACAACCACAACACATCACAGAAGAACTGGGGAGGACAGATCCTAAGAGGCACTAGAGGAGGAGGGCTTGGAGGAGGAAGAAGAGATGGTTCGAAGAACCAGGTCCATGCGGGCATTTGCAGAAGTTTGTTTCGCGAGAAGTTTGTCTTTGAGGTTCTCCACTTGTTGCTTAAGCTCAGCATTTTCCTTGTTTAGGCGATCCACTTCTTCCTTTAAGTCACTACTCGCATCATGATCCTCGGCAACTAGACTGGACACTTCGAGGATGGTATTTTGAGCCTTCAACCTTTTGATCGTATCATGGACAACATTCAGAGCATTGATCATCTGAGAGACTGTCGAAGAGTTGTCCCCAACTTTCTCAATGCACTTGCAATCTTCAAGCATGGTCTTGGAGAAGCTTTGCTTGCGAGTCCCAACCCGAGGATTGTTGAGTGGAACCTTGAAGTGCTTAAAGACGCGAGTGAGCAAGAAGCCATAGGGGAGACCATGATTCCCATCCTTAAGCGTGACAATATTATCCATATGACTTATCATCAGAGCAGGCAAGTTGATAGGCTTGAAGTCGTCAATGGCTTCCATAAAAATCAAATCTGCTCGGGAACCAATAGAGCGTCGCTCAGCTCGGGGAAGAAGGGCTTTGTTCACCAACTCAAAGAGGAGTTGGTAAACAGGCAACATAGCCTTCTTGTGAACTTGTTCCCCTTGCTGGACAGGCCCTGATTTAACTATCGCTCTCTAAAAATCACCGCTACACGCAGACTTGTTGGGATCCACTGAGGATAGCCCTTCTGATGGAACGTCCAGAATTGCCCCCAGAGCAGCAACATCAATGACTATGTCCACACCCCCTACTAGCACACACACATGACCATCTTCTGGTGTGAAAAGGGTAGCATAGAATTCTTTCACAACATCTTCATAGACCTTAGGAGTACTCACATTGAACAGGTGTTCCCACTTTTGGAACTCAACCATGGTCACGAGTTGACTCATGCCAGGCATCTCTAGAATCTCAGCATCAAATGTACGACCCCACAACACGCTTTAGTTTTGAAAATTCTCCTTCCACTTCCCACTACTACAAGGAATGGGCATCTCAGAACCAGGTTCCACTGCAGTTTTTTCCTCACCCTTTCTTTTCCCTGACACCTTCACAAATTTTCCTTTTGAACTAGCAGATATAGATTTCCTCTCGCTTGTCTCCCCGACCACCTTCTGTTTGTTCTTCACATCACTTGTCACAAACTCCTTCTTATTACGTTGGCTAGACTCAGACTTCTTCCGTTCTACTAAGGAACTAGGTTCCTCAATGGTGTCATCCTCTACTGCCACCACAGGGATGTCCTTGTCCCCCACTGTTTGACCATCCTTCTCCAGCCTTTTCTTCTTCTTTTTGTTGCTCTTCTTACTCTTTTCCAAAGCCATACTGACAGCTTCTCTCTTCTGTAGCCTGGTTGAGGGACGCTTAACAGGTGGAGCAGGAGTGCTAGTGCTGTGACGAATTTTGAAGTGAGCACTCAGCACCATGTCATCCTCATCATCCTCATGATGCATGGGTCCCTCACGCGGAGGAATGGACTCAAGAGGAGGTGTGTAGAAGATTTGGTCTTGAGGAGACTGAGATGGTGGAGAAACAGGTTCTTCACTAGGTTTAGAAGGTGTGACCTCATGGGAAGGAGATGCAAAAGGGACCATTGTTCCTTCCTCCTCTAAGATGGGCTGTGATTCTTCCTGTGTTGTGCAGGAGGAGAGTGGGTGCCTTCAGAGGGGTCATTTTCAGGTGCGACGGCCAAGATATTTTTAGCTGCCTCCTTTTTAGAAGACTCCATGAGAGTCGAGGAGGTGTACTGATCAGGGTCGTCTGCTGAAACTTCAGAGACGTGAGAGACTTTAGTGGTGAAGGGATCGGATTATGATATAAGGGAAGGAGGAGATACAATGGTTGTTTCAGTAGTGAGGGTTTTGTGTGGGGAATCAGCTGGAGGAGGTACAGTGGTGGTTTCAATAGTGAGGGTTTTTTGTGGGGAACCCGCTGGGGAAGAGAATGAAGAAGAGGCTTCTGGTTCAGAGGGAGGAGATAAAGGAGTGGAGGCTGAGATGGCTTCCTCCAGTAGAGGTGTTTCCCGATCTTCCATTGGAGTGGTGTTGAGATCAGTGGTGAGGGAAGGGGAGAGTTCATGTGAGGAGGCCATTGATGCAGGTTAGTGAGAAACTGAAGGGTTCTTCGTAGGAGTGGGTGTGTAGAGATAGGTTGGAGGAGAGAAAGTTTATAATAGTTAGAGTAATGGGAGGTGAAGGAACTGGTTCAACTGGCGGTGGAATTTTGGGAAGAGGGAAGTAAGCATAGGGATTTTAAAGGGTCGAGTGATGGATGTGATAGATGTAATTTTTGAAATAGCGACGGTGTGGCAGCAGTAATAAATGCAAATACTTTTTGAAAAGGGATAGGATACACATAGCTACTAACCTGGGAAACATGGACCAGGTCCCGTACTTGATGTTGTTGTTGATTTTTTTTTTTTTGAAAAAAAGTGGTCAGTCTCTTTGTGTTCTACACTGTCATTTCTTTAACCTCTGCAAGCATCATGCGTGTCTACCTGCAACGGTATTGATGTGAGTTAGAATTTACTAGAAAACGCCTTAGCCATCTGTACTTGAGTAAGACAATCTTAGCCAATCTGGAGAACCGATCCCTATAGTGGTCTTAGCATGCCCAGAGCCATTCGATTATTCTCAAACTGTTCCCTGCTCAGTGCGTTGGTGAATATATCTGCAATCTGATTTTCAGTGCAACAAAACCTCATACTTATGTGTCCCTTCTCAACATTGTCTCTGAGAAAGTGGTGTCTCACATCAATGTGCTTGGTTCTCTTGTGTTGCACCGGGTTCCTGGCCATATTGAGTGCACTGGTGTTGTTGTACAACAGTGAAATGTTGTTGATAAACACCCCAAAGTCCTCCAGTCTTTGTTTGATCCACAACAATTGAGCACAACAAGATGCAGCTGCAACATATTCAGCTTTTGTTGTGGACAAGGCCACTGAGTTCTGCTTCCTTATGCCCCAAGAGATTAGGCACGATCCAAGAAAATGAGCCATCCCTGAAGTGCTCTTTCTGTCCACCAGGTAACCTGCATAATCTGCATCAGCATAACCAATAAGATTGAAGTTGTCACACGAGGGGTAGTATAGCACCAAGTCCTGTGTGCCTTTGAGATAGCGTATAATCCTTTTTGCAGCTTTCAGATGCGACTCTTTGGGATTGGATTGGAACCTTGCACACAATCCCACACTGAATACAATGTCTATCATGCTTGCTGTGAGGTAGAGAAGAGAGCCAATAATGCCCCTATACATGGTTTGATTCACAGGAGAGCCAGAATCATCCATGTCAAGTTTGGTAGCCAGTGCGATGGGTGTTTCGATCACTTTCGAGTCTTCCATATAAAACCTCTTGAGCAGTTCCTTGATATATTTCTGCTGACTGATGCATGTTCCCTTAGAGGATTGATTCACTTGAAGGCCCAGGAAGAAGTTCAGTTCCTCCATCATGCTCATCTCGAACTCACTTCCCATGAGCATTGCAAATTCCTTACACAGAGATTCGGTTGTAGCCCCAAAGATAATGTCATCAACATACACCTGGACTATAAGAAGGTTCCTTCCTCGTTTCTTTATAAATAAGGTGTTGTCAATCTTGCCTCGAGAGAATCCATTGTCTAGTAAGAACTTGGACAACCTTTCATACCAAGCTCTGGGAGCTTGCTTCAAGCCGTACAAGGCTTTGTCCATACTGAAGACATGCTCTGGATGAACATGACTTTCAAAACCAGGAGGTTGCTTGACATACACTTCCTCCTTGAGGAATCCATTTAAGAATGCACTTTTCACATCCATTTGAAACAATGTGAATTCCATATGAGATGCAAAGGTAATGAGAATTCGAATGGATTCCATGCGAGCCACATGAGCGAAAGTCTCATCGTAATCAATCCCTTCTTCTTGGTTGTATCCTTGAACCACAAGCCTGGCTTTATCTCTGGTAGTTTTTCCATTCTCATCAAGTTTGTTCCTGAATACCCACCTGGTTCCTATGATGGTTCTGTCTGAAGGTCGAGGTACCAGATGCCATACCTTGTTTCTCTCGAATTGATGAAGCTATTCCTACATAGCAATGATCCAATCTGCATCCTTCAAGGCTTCCTTGATATTTATGGGTTCTATTTGGGACAAAAAGGCTGAGAAGGCTAGGTAGTTTCTAATTTTTTATCTAATTTGGATTCCAGAATCAAGAGGGGTGATTATGTGATCAAGAGGATGAGAGATTTTATGCTTCCAGTTTGGAACTTGTAACTGACTGGTGGAAGTGCTTGGTATGTTGGTTGGGCTTCTTTGTGACTCCTGTTCTGCAACCTGAGGAGTGCTTTCCACCGCGTCCCCAACTCTTTCCTCAGCTTCTATAAGGGAGATAGAAGTACCAGGTTCCTCATGAGGTCCTAAGGAAGAGGTTGAGCTGCCTTCCACTGTCTCCTTTGTTTGGCTCATCATATCAGCCTTGCCATTTGACACATCGGAGATTTTCCCTGGAACCAAAAGTGGTTCGTTGTCTTGATCATCATTGTTATTGTCCTTGTTTGAGAGGGGAGTTTCATTGAAGAGTACATGAACACTCTCCTCCACACATTGAATTCTTTTGTTGTACACTTTGTACACCTTGCTTTGAGAGGAATAGCCAGAAAAATTCCTTCATCACTCTTGGCATCGAACTTTCCCAGCTGATCCTTCCCATTATTTAAAACATAACATTTGCAGCCAAAGTCCCTTAGATGAGTCACTTTGGGCTTTCTTTCATTTAACAGTTCATATGGGGTCTTGTTCAGGAAGGACCTGATCATACATCTGTTCACCACGTAATAGGCAGTGTTGATTGCCTCAGCCCAGAAGTTTTTCGCGATCGCACTATCTATTAGCATTGTTCGAGCCATGTCCTCTAGAGTCCTATTCTTTCGTTCCATAACACCATTTTGCTGGGGAGTTCTTGGAGCTGAAAAATTATGTGTGATTCTATTTTCATTACAGAATTCATCAAATTTTGCATTATCAAACTCCGTTCCATGATCAGACCTGATGCATGCCACTTTCATGTTCATCTTCACTTGAATTTTCTTGACAAAGTCCACAAATACCTCAAATGTTTCATCTTTTGAACGAAGGAACAATGTCCAAGTGAATCTAGAGTAGTCATCCACAATCACAAAGATGTATTTCTTTCCACCCCTACTTGGAATTCTCATTGGTCCACATAGATCCATGTGGATGAGTTCAAGAGGTCTGGATGTGCTAACATCTTTCTTTGGCTTAAAAGATGATTTCACATGTTTCCCTCTTGCGCATGCATCACATACCTTGTGATCCTTGAACTTTGAATTAGGAAGACCACGAACAAGGTCCTTCTTTATTAGTTTGTTCAACAGAGAGAAGCTGGCATGTCCCAGTCTTCTGTGCCATAGCTCAGCATCATCTTCAACTGCCTTTAGGCAGTTCACCTCACCTGCTTCCAGAGATTTGAAATCAGCAACATAGATGTTCTTGTATCTCTTGGTTGTCAACATTACTTCCGCAGTTACTAGACTCGTAACTGTGCACACTTTGGGCAAGAACTCCACTTTATTTCCTTTGTCACATATTTGAGAGACACTCAATAGGCTATACTTCAGGCCATACACATAGTATATATTTTTTATTGAGTGCTCCAGAGATCTTCCAACTCTTCCAACACCAAGGATGTATCCCTTCTTTCCATTTCCAAAGGATACATCCTCTCCCTACAGAGCTTTCAATGAGAGGAAGTCCATGGTATTTCCAATCATATGCTTTGAGCATCCGCTGTCCATGATCCATTGTATCCCAGTTCCCCTCACTAATCCCTGCACAAATAAATCAATGGTTAGATTTAGGAACCCAAACAAGTTTGGGTCCCTTGTAGTTAGGAAAGGGATGAATAAGAACTCTTCTAGTCCATGCAGGCAAAGACTGATTTTTCTTGCTGGGACCAGGTCCTTTCTTAGTGTTTATTCCTTCAGCAAACATCTTATTTTTCTGGACTGATTGGTCCTTGGCTGGGCAACTTTCCTTGAAGTGCCCATTGTTCCCACAGTGGGTACAAAGCCAATTGTCAGGGACTGTAACATACTTGCTGTGAGAGTTGTAGGGAGTTTTCTCCTTTTGAAATCCAATTCCCTGCTTGTTCCCAGAGTTGTTGAAATACATAGTAGTGACAACGTCTGTGGACCAAGTCCAATTCAAGGATTTCTTAAGATCAGATGTTAGTTTGCTCACTTCTGCTTGCAACTCCTTGTTTTTCTCAACCTCACTGCACAGACTATTTTTGACCTCATTTAGTTCCTTTTCAAGCTTGACGTATTTTTCACTAGCTATTTCCTTCCCTTTATCTACACTTGATGAACCAGGTTCTAATCTTAGTCCCTGAATAGTTTATTCTAAGTCTGTGATTACTACTAGAAGATCATCTCTTTCTTGTTCAACAATATCTACTCTCAAGTTCAAACACATCTTTTCACTGCTTAGATTCTCTAATGTTTCTTTCAAATCTGCCACTACTACAGTTAAATCATCTCTCTCAGTTTCTGACTCTCTATTTTTCTTCTCTATCTCTTCCCTTTTCTCTTTAAGACCTTTTATGGTATCCTTAAAATCCACAACTACTACCATTAGGTCGTCTCTTTCGTTCTCAACACAGTTGATTTTGCACCTTAGAGTCTCATTTTCTTTTTCAAGGTTTCCTACGGTTTCTTCAGGTCAACCACACACACGACTAGGTCATCTTTGGTCTGTTCAGCTTCTCCTAGATCTAGGGTCAGTGAATCTTTTTCTTCCATCAAGGTATAATAGGTATCAATGAGAACACTCGACAATGACTTTAATTTTTTAGGAGAGTAGGATCTCAGATTTCTCTGAACATCCCTGAAGTTTACCTCATCGGTGTCATCTTCTTCGTCGGATTGAGCCATGAGAGCAAACAACGAGTCATACTCCTTACCCTTTCCTCCTACAGCCATCATGGAGCTATTCTCTGCTTCAGGTTCCTCTTCTGATTCACTGGATGAATCTCCCCAGGCAGCAAGAGCTTGTCTCACAACATTGTCAGCTGCACTTTTTCTACTAAATCTCTTTTCAGGAACCTGGTTTCTCTTTGCAACCTTGTCCGTGTTGTATTTATAGCTGTCCTGTTTCAAGAGCGGGCAGTCCTTGATGAAGTGTCCAGTTTTGCCACATTTATGACATAGATCATGATTCCTGGGCTTGCTTGAGCTCCCTCTTCTAGGTATCCCACCATTCCTTCGTACCATTTTTTGGAATCTCTTGGTGAGATAGGCCATGTCGTGATCTTCTTCACTTGACTTAAGTTTTTCTGCCTGAAGAACCAGGTTCTTTTCCATCTTAGGCTCTCTTCTTTCAATGTCCTTCTTTTTCTTCATCTCATATGTCCTCAGATTACCTATCAACTCATCCATAGTTAAGGTCTGTAGATCTTTTGCTTCCGTGATAGCGTTCACCTTACTTTCCCAAGAACTCGGTAGAACACTTAAGATTTTTCGCACGAGTTTGTTTCTGGGAATAACTTCACCTAGAGAATGAAGTTCATTGATGATAGAGGTGAACCTGGTATGCATGTCCTGTATGGACTCATCTTCCCTCATCTTGAACAGTTCATATTCTGTAGTGAGCATGTCTATCTTGGACTGCTNAGTTTTTGGTATTAGAGGACCTGATTCTCCTAGATTTTTAATGGCACATGAGGGCCATCACAAATAATATCCCAAAGCTCAGAGTCTTCAGCCATGATAAAATCGTGCATTCTTGTTTTCCACCAACCATAGTATTGGCCGTTAAATCTTGGGGGTCTGTAGGTTGATTCTCTTTCCTCAAAATTTGGTGGAGCAGCCATTTGAGATCCTTTCTAGGTATTAACCTTGTAGAAAGAACCTGCTCTGATACCAATTGAAGGTTTGATTGCGTCCACCAATCAGTAGAGAGACCAGGTCCTCTATTGATTTCCACAGAATAATGTGATAAAAACGAGTAAAGAGACAAGTGATTTTTACGTGGAAAAATCTCTCTTAAGGGGACAAAAACCATGACCCACTCTTGTAGGTTTTCAACTCCACTAACTTGTAATCTACACTATTACAAGCCACTTTGTAAGACACTCTTACAAATACTTTCACACGCTAACTTATAGTTCTTACTACAAGCTACTTTGTAGCTCTTCTAGCTACAAAGACTTTGACTTATGACTACCTCTAGTCACACAAGATCATGAATGAAGTATGGTTTTAGAGTTCCTATTACAAAACTTCTTAGAAAGCAAGATAAAATGCAATAAAAGACAACACAAGATTACAACTCAACTAATGAACACCTAAGACACACAGTGAAACTGGTCCTCTTTTAGTCGAGTTGTCTTCTTGTTCTTGACACACTTGAGCTTTCAATTGCTGGGAAGATCTTCAATGCTTGAAGAATAATAGTAAATGCTCAAGTGAAATATGTTGTTCTTCTTTCTTCAAGATGTTATACATCATTACACATTCCAAGAAGGATGTCAAAGATCTTGAAGGTACACGGCTCAACCACTAGGAAGTGACTGCTGCACTGTTGCTACACTTTAGCGTGAACAGTAGCAGGCAATCACCTTTTCTGTCACAACTTTTTACAGCTGTCAAAATGACATGTACTTTATTCTGCGAATCTGCTAAGGGATCAGGTCCCTTAGCTAGTCCATCCTCACCCGGTACTGAATGATCCGGAATTCCTGAAGTTGGAGCTAATTGCTTGTGCTGCTTACACATCAGGTCTTTTTTCTGGTTCGACGCGTAAAAGTTTGTTAGATCATCAAAACGGAATATAGCCCATCACAAGCGAAGACATACTATTCTGTGTAGATGTAGACAACGAATCACTCGTTGAAATGAAGGTTTCGGTTCCCGATGCCGGTGCCGGTGGGCGCTGATTAGACTCAATTAAGCAAGCCATCATTCACTTTATCAACCCTAAGCTTACCATTAACCCACATCACCGTTTCGGTTTTGCTGCTCTTGACAAATCTGCTTTTTCCGTATCTACTTAACTCCTCTTTCTTACTCCATCCTTCCTAGAGTCACCTCATTAATTATGTCATACTCTTTTCTTTTTTAGAAATGATTTTTAATTTATACAACACACTTTTCATACCAAAAAAT
>ML415165.1:3178-17547 GCA_005239525.1 Nicotiana knightiana
TAATTTTCTTAGAAAAAATGATTAAATTATGCAACTAATTATCAAAAACCCAATTATGTCAAATAATGAAAGTTTTAAAATGTTTTGTTGTTATTTATCACTTTATAAATTTTTAAAAGATGAACTATGCCCATGCAATGCAAATAATTCACAAATAAACACTGAAATTCAACAAAAATCTATGAAATTAATTTATTTATCGAATTTTGTAGGAGTATTTAGTAGGTGAAAAATTACATGCTCACATCTACCCCTCTTTGCTCGGAAATGCAAAGAGTTTTCGGGCAAAGACAAAGTGAGCAGTCATGAATGACTTTTACCCGTTTGCATACTCCATGTGAAGCGTTTTTAAAAAGTTTGACCGAACCCCGCTTCAAGGTTGTCTACATATCCTTGGCTATAGAAGGAAGCATGTCAGTGTAGTTCTGGAGGTTTTAGTAGTTGGGACTACCGGGTAACTGTGATTTCACTGCTTTTGCTGGTGTTACTGCTTGTTGAGATCATTATTACACCAAAGTCGAAAAATGAAGAAGACTAACTAAATGTATCAACTACGAGTTACAAGATTCCTATCTATTAGCCTTCTGAAGCTTGACCTGGAGTCTTGACTGCTTTTAGACAGACTCCGATCTGAATCTTGATGCTTGTTAGTTGTAGGTGCTGGTTCAATCTCCTTTAGCTTTTGGATTAAGACGGGACGTGCATAACTTGCGACTTCAATCTTGCTTTGAGCAGTCCACACCTTTTCCGCTTCTGTGCTTTGGGGTTCAACTCTTTTTCTTTTCTTCTTTCCTTTTATTCTGAATTGAGACATCTTCTTCTGGTCGTCTCGACTCCATTGTCCTAAAGTTTAATATGCGGAAAATCAAAACAAACGGACGAAATGTTCTGCCCCAGTTTTCAATAGAAAATTTTGTGAGTTATTGTAACGAAATCTATGCTACTTTATTATTGAAAGCAATGAAAAACCAGGAACGGTGTACCCGGAGTGAATGTAGACTAGGGGGTGGATACCCCCTACCTAAAAGTAGAATCAACTAGGGATTGGAGACCCTATGTTGGAAAAGATCGACAGGTTATGCTGTCGTCAAGAAAAGATCACTAGGTTATGCCGGTGTCTGGGGAAGGATCAACAGGTTATGCTGTTGTCAAGAAAGAGATCACCCGGTTATTCTGGTGTCTGGAAAGGTCAACAGGTTATGATGTTGCCAGGAAAAGAGATTACTGGGTTATTCCAATGTCAGGAAATGATCAACAGGTTATGCTGTTGTCAAAAAAAGATCACCAGGTTATGCTGGTGTCTGGAAAGGTCAACAGGTTATGCTGTTGTCAGGAAAAGATCACCAGGTTATGCTGGCATCTGGAAAGGTCAACAGGTTATGTTGTTGCCGGGGAAAAGAGATCACTAAGTTATGTCAGTGTCAGGAGATGATCAACAGGTTATGCTGTTGTCAGGAAAAAATCACCAGGTTATGCTGGTGTCTGGAAAGGTCAACAGGTTATGCTGTTGCCCGGAAAAGAGATCACTGGGTTATGCCAGTGTCAGGAGATGATCAACAGGTTATGCTGTTGTCAGAAAAATATCACCAGGTTATGCTGGTGTCTGGAAAGGTCAACAGGTTATGTTGTTGCCCGGAAAAGAGATCACTGGGTTATGCCAGTGTCAGGAGATGATCAACAGGTTATGCTATTGTCAGAAAAAATCACCATGTTATGCTGGTGTCGGGAAAGGTCAACAGGTTATGATGTTGTCGGGGAAAAGATCATCAGGTTATGCCAGTGTCAGGAGATGATCAACAGGTTATGCTATTGTCAGGAAAAGATAACCATGTTATGCTGGTGTCTGGAAAGGTCAACAGGTTATGCTGTTGCCCGGAAAAAATATCACTGGGTTATGCTAGTGTCAGGAGATGATCAACAGGTTATGCTGTTGTTAGAAAAAGATCACCAGGTTATGCTGGTGTCTGGAAAGGTCAACAGGTTATGCTGTTGCCGGGGAAAAGATCATCATGTTATACTGGTGTCTGCTAGGGAGTGGGACCCCTATGTTGGAAAAGGTGTAGCTAGGGATTGGAGGCCCTATACTACTTTAGGTTTGAATTATTTTCAACATCATTTCTTCTTCTTCTTTTTCTCTCTTTTTTTTTCATTTTATTTTCAGAGAATGAGTAAATGCGGGAAAGAATTTTTACAGGAGACTTCCCTTTTTGGAATTGTCGCTGCAAAGCCACTTCTAGCCCTTGTGCAACTTCATTTGGTTGCACCTTCTCCTTGCAAAGTTGCTTTCGGGTTGCACCTGTTTCCTATTTTTCAAACAAAGAACAATTTATTAGTTTGAAACGGTGGTTGGTTTTGCGACTTTGATTTTCAGCCACTTGATTTTGGCCCGTCCGTTTGACAAAGATTTCAATTGCTGCTTGCTGGGGGTTGATTTCATTTCTGACCTTGGCGACCCTGGCCTTTCGAAACTTTGCCATGGCGGTTGGTCGTGTGGGATCCAACATTTTGACTTTATTTTTCCTTTTAGCCTTTCATTTATGACTTTTCCTCCAACTTTAACTTCAGAGTATTTGGAGTATTTCAGTTTTTCAAACTTTTCTGAGATGGTTAGCCACGTGGGACTCAACCTTTCAACTTCATTCGCCTTTATATGCACCTCGATTTGATTTTCTACTTTCAAGGTTTTGAGTTTGAAGCATCAGCCGCTATGGCCAGTCGAGATCGACTAGATGCTCCCCTGAAGAGGCTGGGTGCCTTTTGCATATTAGCCCGTGTCAAATGAGAGCCCTGTAAATCAGCTTTTCCATCATTTCATTGCATTAGTTTCGGAACGGGGTTAGACCGAATGAGATTAAAAAAAATAGACGATAGAATGGACAATGAATTTAAACAAGAGGTACCCCTTTCGGGGAAAGGAAAGAAGGACTTATTTGGAGTACATGCGAACTTCAATGAACATGACATGCCTTTTGGACTGGATGCCTGATCCGTGTAAACTGTCCGACTCTCAGAAATTCATCACAACTATCACCTCGAGATTGAGAAACCTTGCCCTGGACTGTGTCCATGCCAGTGACCCATTATCCTTTTCAATCAGCGGCGCCCTTTGCGGGTTTTCTCCAACTAACCTCTCTCATTCTCTTCTCACCATCGCCTTGTAGTGCTCTTTGCGAGTTTTCACTAACAAGGCTCTGTCGTTTTCAATTTCTCTGCTTACCGTTGACTCACGGTGCCCTTGTGAGTTTTCATCGATAAGACTCTCTCATTTTTATTTCTCTTCTTACTGTCACCTCACGGTGCCCGTGTGGGTTTTCACTGATAAGACTCTCTCATTTTAATTCCTCTCATTTGCTTGTATTAGATCCAAAAACTGTATCCTCCAATTTTAGACATCTTTGCCGGTTGATCGAAAGGACTTGAACAGGGTTTTGGTGAAAAGAATTTGTATTGAATTACAACTTTGGAACCTCTCCGGCAAAATTATCGCCAAACATATTATAACATTTTCCCCAGCTTAAACTCTTGGGGAAATGTGGAATTTTTATTTTGGTGTGACTGAACCCTAGAGAGAGGCTGCCTACGTATCCTTTCGGAATCAAGTCGAACGTAGTTCAGGGGTACACTTTTGTTTTGCTTTTTTTTTAATTTTTTTTTAAAATAATAATACTTTCAGGTTCCCAAAGAGGTTAATTAAAGAAAAGTAACTGGCTCAAAAGGGTTTACAAAATTTGGTAGTGTTTAGGGTAACGTGAATGAAAGCCTTCGTCATTTCGATCGGGAGAACCAATATCACGAAAAGGTCAAACATAGTACCTTTTGACTGCATCTGCATTGACAACCGTTTCGGGGTCGTTTCCTTCGATGTCCCCCAAGTACAATGCTTCTTTTGGTAGTAGTTTTCTTATAATGTATGGACCTTTCCAATTTGGGGTGAATTTTCCTTTTGCCTCTTCATGGTGTGGGAGGATACGTCTCAGGATGAGTTGCCCCACTTCGAAATTACTAGGTCGCACTTTCTTGATATAAGCGTGGGCCATTATTTGTTGGTACAACTGCCCCTGACAAACTGCGGCCATTCGTTTCTCATCAATCAGTGTTAACTGTTCCAGCCGGATTTTGACCCATTCATCATCCTCAATTTCAGCTTTGACAATGATCTGAAGGGAAGGAATTTCAACTTCTGCAGGTATTACGGCTTCAGTGCCGTAAACCAATAGATAAGGTGTCGCTGCGCACAATCGTGCGATATCCCAATAATGCAAAATGCAATTTCTCGTGCCATTGTCTAGAACTTTGAATAATTTTTCTGAGGATTTTCTTGATGTTTTTATTTGCTGCTTCAACGGTGCCATTGGCTTTGGGCCGGTAAGGGGTGGAGTTACGGTGTGTGATTTGAAATTGTTCACATACCTCCATCATCAAATGGCTATTGAGATTTGCAGCATTATCAGTGATGATGGTCTTCGGAATGCCAAAGCGGCAGATAATGTTGGAATGCACAAAATCCACCACTGCTTTCTTAGTGACGACTTTGAACGTGACTGCCTCGACCCATTTTGTGAAATAGTCGATAGCAACTAAGATAAATCTGTGCCCATTCGAAGCTCTCAGCTCGATCGGCCTAATGACATACATTCCCCAGGAAATGAATGGCCATGGTGCTGACATGGGATGTAGCTCGTAAGGCGGCGCATGGATCATGTCGCCGTGTATTTGGCACTGATGGAACTTCCTGACAAAGCTGAAATAATCTTTCTTCATAGTCATCCAGTAATATCCTGCCCGTAGGATTTTTTTGGCGAGGACATATCCATTCATATGGGGACTGCATACTCCTGAGTGTAACTCATTCATAATCTTTTCGGTTTCTTTGACATCCACTCACGTTAATAGATTCAAATCGGGAGTCTTTTTATACAACACTTCCCCACTTAGGAAGAAACTGCTGGCGAGCCTTCTGATGGTTCTCCTTTGGTCTCCGTTGGACTGCTCCGAGTATTCTTTTATTTTCAAGAACCTTTTGATCTCATGATACCATGGTTGGACATCGGGATCTATTTCGACCGTGTTACAATAACCATGTTTTTCCCGGATTTGAATCTCTAGCGGGTCAATATGGACATTGCCTGGATATGGCAGCATTGCAGCTAAGGTAGCTAGTGCGTCAGCTAACTCATTGTGGCATCCAGGAATATACCTGAATTCGATGGCTTTGAATCGTTTGCCAAGATCCTCCACATGTTGTCTTTATGGAAGAATCTTAACATCTCGAGTTTCCCACTCCTGCTGAGCTTGCTTGATGATCAAGTCAGAATCTCCCATGATTAATAACTCCTCTACATCCATGTCAATTGCCATGTTCATGACCATTATACAAGCTTCAGATTCAGCAGTGTTGTTTGTACAGAAGAAACGGAGACGGGCAGTGGCTGGATAATGTTGTCCCATGGGTGAAATCACAATTGCCCCGATCACAACACCTTTTGCATTTACAGCTCCGAAAAAGAACATTTTCCAAGTGTTGGTGTTTTCCGAGATTACCTCGATTGAGTTTACTTCCTCGTCCGGGAAGTAAGTACTTAAAGGTTGATATTCATCATCGACAGGATTTTCAGCCAGGTGATCCGCCAAGGCTTGAGCTTTCATCGCCGTGCGGGTGACATAGACTATGTCGAACTCGATGAGTAGGATTTGCCACTTTGCTAATCTCCCAGTGGGCAATCGCTTTTGGAACATATACTTCAAAGGATCCAGCCTAGTGATGAGGTAGGTGGTGTAAGCCAACAAGTAATTCTAGAGCTTCTGAGCAACCCAAGTCAAGGCGCAACAAGTTCTTTCCAACAAGGTGTACTTGGCTACATAGCTTGTGAATTTTTTGTTCAGGTAGTAAATAGCTTGTTCCTTCTTCCCGGTCACATCATGTTGCCCGAGAACGCACCCAAAAGAATTTTCCAACACCATCAAATACAAGAACAGAGGTCTTTCAGGTTCGGGTGGGACCAACACTGGCGGATTCGACATATACTCTTTGATTTTGTCGAAACCTTCTTGGCACTCATCCGTCCATTTAATTGCTGCATCTTTCTTTAACAGCTTGAATATAGGCTCACACGTGGAGGTTAATTGAGCAATGAACCTGCTGATGTAATTCAACCTATCCAGCAAACTCATGACCTCTTTCTTGGTTCTTAGAAGGGGGCAAATCCCGAATAGACTTTATCTTTTTCGGATCCAGTTATTTACCCCGTCGACTGACTATAAAACCCAACAATTTCCCAGACGGAACTCCGAAAGCACACTTGGATGGATTCCATTTTAGGTCATACTTATGCAGATGTTTGAAGAATTTTCTCAGATGCTGCACATGGTCGTCTTGCGTCCTAGATTTAATAATCACATCATCCACGTATACCTCAATCTCCTGATGTATCATGTCATGAAAAATGGCGGTCATAGCCCTTATATAGGTTGCCCGGTGTTCTTTAGGCCGAATGGCATGACCCGGTAACAGTAAGTACCCCAAGGTGTGGTGAAGGTCATTTTTTCTGCATCTTCTTCATCCATCAAAACCTGGTGATACCCAGCGTAACAATCTACGAAATACTGTATCTCATGTTTGGCGTAATTGTCAACCAGGATGTGGATGTTTGGCAATGGAAAGTTATCCTTGGGTCTTGCTTTATTCAAATCCCGATAGTCGACATACACTCGAACTTTCGCGTCTTTCTTCGGTACCGGGACAACATTAGCCAGCCATGTGGTGTATTGGACCACTTGGATTACTCCAGCTCTTAACCGTTTAGTGACTTCTTTTTTTATCTTGTCACTCATGTCTGTTTTAAATTTTCTCTATTTTTGTTGGACATGTGGATAATCGGGGTAGCTTGGCAATTTGTGCACCACCAAATCAACACTCAGTCCGGGCATATCATCATAAGACTAGGCGAACACGTCTTTGAATTCAAATAGAAGTTGGATCAAAGCGTCCCTAGTCCTTTCATCAGTATAGATACTTATCATGGTTTCTCGGACTTCTTCTGAATTACCAAATTAACCGGTTTGGTTTCGTTTAAGTTTGGCTTAGGCTTATTCTCGAATTTTTCCAATTCTCGATTTATTTCCCTACAAGCCTCATCTTCATCATATTCCGGTTCTTGATTCATTATTTTTTGGTTATACGGCGTGTCAAGATCTGGGCGTGAAATCCGAAACCATGTCATGTTATTTAAGTCCGCATTATTATAACTGAAAAGAGAGATAAGAAAACAAAATAGCAAAAATATTAGGACGAATAAAGAGATTTGTGGACTATTGATTTCATTTCATTGAATTTTGAACATAGGAGGGTTTACATCAGAATTTTGAAAAGGCAATAAACTAAAAACACTCAAGTTACACCCTCGAATAACTCGAAGTGCATAAGGATGGCAAGGCTGAACTACCGCGACTCCCGCCTGACTGGGAATGGAGTAGCCTTCTAATTTTGTAGCTTGGCGTCAAGACCCATATTGCACTTCAGCGGTGCTTGTGCCTTCTCCTGGTTGGACCATATGAGCCTCATAAAACATCTGTCTCATTGCTCCGCATATTTCTTCAATTTCTTCGGCTGTGAAAGCCTCTTCCTCTACGTATTTTGGCTTGACGAATGATTTCGTGATGTGCTGGATTGGCTGAGGCAATACCCAACCATCTTTCTTACGTTGGTCAACCCATTTTCTATCATCGGGAGTAGCTTAAAACCCTATGGCGAAGAACTTCTTACTGGTAGGCAAGGTGATAAGTTCTGTAATGCCTTGCAAGGACACTCCGAGCCCGTTTCCAAGTGTACCCATGGTTAATCTTGTCGCTAGCGACCATAATTGATGCGTTTGATAGGAAGGGTTGAGGACACGAGATTTCTTCCTCATATTGGTCTGCAACCACAATCTCAAAAGCCTGGTAGACTATATGCTCGCTGCCTTCTCTTGCTTCCAGGCATGGGACTGATGGGTCCCTGTAAATAGATTGCTCCTCCTCTCCATGGACCACAATTTCCTGGTCTTCATACTCAAACTTAACCATCTGGTGGAGAGTAGATGGCACTGCCCCTGCTGCATGAATCCAAGGCCTTCCCAGGAGTTAATTGTAGGAAGTATCCATATCTAAGACCTGGAATGTCACCTCAAAATCGATAGGGCCGATCGTCAAGACCAAATCAATCTCCCCGATTGTGTCTCTTTTGATGCCATCAAATGCGCGAACGCTCACATTGTTGGGCCTGATTATCTCAGTCCCGATCTCCATTATTTGTAGGGTCGAGAGAGGGCAAATATCAACCCCAGCTCCGCCGTCCACCATAACTCTTTTCACATAGTACCCTTCACATTTAACAGTTAGGTGGAGAGCTTTGTTGTGGGCAGCCCCTTCCGGAGGCAAGTCATTTTTGCTAAATGAGATCCGGTTGACTTCAAAAAAATGTTACGCCAATCTTTCCCTTTGCTTAACTGTGGTCTCGGCCAGAACATATGCTTCATTAAGTGTTTTGATCAGGATTTTCTGATGCTCATTTGATCTTATCAGCAAGGATAGAAGTGAGACCTGAGTGGGGGACTTTCAAAGCTGCTCAATTACGACGTATTCAGAGGTTTTCATATTTTTGAAGAATTATTCTGCCTCTCCGGCACAGATTGGATACTTAGGCGAAAAGCATTTCTGCTTGCTTTTGTTCAGTTCTTCCAGGTTGAGGTATTTCTCTGATAAGTTTATCTCACTCGCTTCCCTAGTAATTTCTTTTCCTTTGTACGTCACCACTGATATGTTGTAATTCCAGGGGACGACAGTGGTGTCCTTTATGGGATTCTGTGGTGCACGGCTAATAACCATAGGCTCATTCAGCCTTGGTGAAATTATCGGCCCCTGCACCACATAAGTCCCCTTCGGTATGTATATTTTCAGGACATTAGGCATAGTCTTGTTGTGTTGCAATCTTTTGGGAGGGCTTAACACAAACTGTTCCTTCCTGAGTGCCCTGGGAACATAAAGACGGCATCTTTAGAAGGCCCTGTCCCTGTCTTTGTTTCAACCTTTCTTGTGGCCGGAAGAGTGGAGTTACTTTTCTTCTCCTCCTTAGCTTGTTTTGGTGTCGCCTTGGGTTTCTTCTCTATATCAGTAATGACAATGATAGTTTTCAGAGCCGGATCAAATTCTCGGTCTTCATAAATCATGCCAATAATCAGCCCGTTATTGTGAGCAGGCAACGGGTTATTGGTCACTTTGGGAGCTTCTTCATCCCTTAGTACCACCTTATTTTGTTCTATTAAGCTCTCAACTGCCCGCTTGAGGGTCCATCAATCCTCAGTATCGTGTCCCTTGGCCCCTGAGTGATAGGTACATCAAGTACCTGGCCAGTAAGATGGGGATTCTGGGTTTTGCCTATTTTGGGGTACAGACTGCAACAGACCCATTTGGGCCAGCTTCGGAAAGAGGCTAGAGTATGATTCGCCAATTGGTGTAAATTTGGTCCTTCTGGGTGGTTCCCGGGGATTGTTTTGTGGAGGGTGAGGATTATACTGAGCTTTGCGAGAAGGGTTGTTTCTTGGTGGTGGAGCTCGATGTTGATTATAGTGTTGTTGGGTATTCATTAATTGATAAGGTTGAGGCATTACAACATACGCCGCATCTTGGTGGGGTATAAATGACGTGGGGTATTGGAAAAATAGCCTTGGGGCTACCGGGAGTTTCTCATACTGGAGGCCATCATTGCTGATTCCTCTTTCTTATTCCTATTGGCTGCACTTCCTGGCCCACTTTGGATTTCCTGGGAAGTTTCCCTTATGGCGGATTGGCTTAGAATGCGACCGGTTTTCAACCATCTCTCTGATTTTTATCGCTTTCGCAAATGGCTTTCCCATGGCGGACATTATATTCTCGAAGTATGAGCTTGTAAGAAAACGCTGGCCATTTCTGTCTCGTCCATCGGAGGTTTTACTCTGGCATCTTGCTCACGCCATTTAATAGCGTATTCCCTGAAGCTTTCTGATGATTTTTTCTTGAGGTTGGACAAAGAATTCATGTCTGGTACTATGTCCACGTTGTATTAAAATTGTCTAACAAAGTCCCGGACCAGGTCGTCCCATATATTCCATTGGGATAAATCTTGGTCCATGTACCACTCAGACGCAATCCCGGCCAAGCTCTCCCCGAAGTACGCCATTAAAAGCTCTTCCTTTCCGCCTGCTCCTCTCAGCTGGTTGCAATATCTTTTTAGATGAGCAATGGGATCCCCGTATCCGTCATATTTCTCAAACTTGGGGGTTTTAAACCCGAGAGGCAGGTGAACATACACAAGTCGGCATAAGAAACACTTTTCTGACCACTTAGTCCCTGTATGTTTTTGAGGCTCTGCTCAATGATTTTCATTTTTCGAGCCATCTCTTCCTGCTCGGGGTTCCTTTTGTCTTTTCCACAGCGGCTTCATGCCGAGGTTGCTGAGGGTATGAGTTTGGAATAACATGAGTTGCGTCCAGATGGAACGTCGGTGTTTGAAAGGTAAAGGCTGACGGCTCGATGTTTTGTCCTGCTACTGTTGGTGGCACCGTGGCAGAGGTTGGTGGTACGGTAAAAATGTTGGAGGATACACTGGAAAATAGTGCCTGGGGGCGGACCTCAGAAAGCATTCTGGTGAAATGAGCTGACATAGTCGGGTACCCGAATGGGGTAGCTGGGTAACTGATAGGTATGTTGGAGGTTCCACCTATTCTGGGAACCAACTTGGGAAAACCAGGGATGGTGCTGGGCGGTTTCCTACCATTAGACCAGGCGTCCCACATTTCCAACATGCGGCGACGCAATATTCTATTTTCTTCAGCCGTTGCTGACTCAGATGTCGGGATGACCGAGCTCGGGTCATCCTCAGAGGAGTTGATGATTGGCATGTGACTTTCTAATGTCATTTCGACACTCCCTTTCGATCTTTTGAAGTATGGGTGTGAAGCCAGGTTACCGCAAAACGAACTACCTAAAAAATGACACCTTAAGGAGAAACAAAACCACGAAACCTTTAGATTGAGGCATTCAACATATAGGGAATCGCACGTCGGGGGTATGCAATGCACCTGGGAAGTTAAACATTTTTTACATGTTTTGTATCGGTTAAGTGTTTCATCCCGGCTTTTTTTGAAATTTCTTTTCCTTCTTTGCTCTCTCTTTTTTTCAAAATTTCTTTCTTTCTTCTTCTATATTGTCTTTTCCTTTTTAGGGCTATGATCGAATCCTACGTGGATTGCCTACGTATCACAACGCCGCGTGAATCAGATCATTATGTAGTTCAAGGAATAAATACAAAAGGAAATAAACATTTTGTTTAAAACTTTAAATTTCATTCATTACAAGAGACTCTAATATACGTTCTTGGAAATTTTAAAAAGTACAAAAGACTTAAAGTAGACTTAAATAGACTGTAACAGGAAAACAAAATACAGACTCAAAAAAGGACATCATGAATACATAAGTGCCTCTATTGCTCCAGGGGCCCGCGGGACATCAGCCGGTCTCGCCTTGGGCCTGCGTGCCATGTCTTGCTGGAGGCGATTCAAGTCATCCATTATCTGGCGGATGAAGATCATCACCGCACCGAAGAAGGTAGATCGGGTGATATCCTCACATTCTTGGCATTTCGTAACAACATAATCAGCAATTTCTCTGACCCTTTGTCTGATGATACCCTTTTCCTGGAGTAAGCACCCGATCTATTGGGATCTAGCCTCTAAAACCTGGGCGTCCTTATGGTTCTGTTCTTGCAAATGTTGCAAATCTTCCCACAACTGAGTCATCATCTCATAACAATGTTCCCTTTCTGCTTCGAACTTCTTTGCTTGTTTATCCATTTCATTTTCGAGGGTGGCAACCTTTTCTTTTAGGCCTGTGACTTCTTGGTCATATTTTCTTTTTAGCTTTTGAACAAACTTTTCCCTTTCCTCCGCATTTCTTGCCAATTTTGCTCGAGCTCTGGTCAATTCCTCCTTAGCTTTGTCCAAATCATCCCCCTAGTTGCACACTTTTTGCCTATGACTATTGATAAGTATTTCATCAGTTCTGCTTCTTTCTGGGTTCTCAGCAGCTATTTTCATTTTTTGGATCTGGGGTCGGATAGACTTATTTTCTTTGATCAACCTGTTTTTCTCCCCTTCAGCTGTGGCGGTTTGCAAACTGTTTTCAAATTTGATATCTCTGATCTGGGCTTCCAATTTGCTTATTGTGGGCATGTAGTTGTCCTCTTTTCCCAACCGGCCCCAAGGCTCTTGTGCTTCATTGGTAAACTGTTGTACGTGGGGCTTCTTGGCGTGCAGTTCCGGCTCTTGGTGCTCTCTACCCCTTCTACCATACCAAGTGGTGCAGCCAGGCTCTACCTCATCTCTGGATAAATCCCTCACTCGAGTTTGTGGCTCCAAAAATCTACACTGATGCCAAATCTGGCGGACCCTATCTTCCGTAAATGCAGCTCTTGGGCACAATTCGATGACTTTCCTACTTAGGTCTTCATCGTGTGGAACATTTTTATGCCTTCCTAGATGTCGTAAGACCCGATGTGGGGTATACGACTGAATACTTCAGATACCCATCAATAGAAGATAGCATACTTCGGCTGACATATATATGACTTCATTGATAGGGAGCCAACCGAATGTCCATTCAATTTGGTCGGTAGTCAAAGTACTCAAGTATGCAAGCCAGGCTTCTGTTCCTTCTGGAAATTCATGCCCCTCTACCCGAGTCCTATGTTCTTCAATGCAATTTAGGCCAGTCAGACTGTAATTCATATACCTTGGGCGATGGCAGAGATGTTCGATCATCCAGATTTGTAAGAGTAGATTGCAGCCCTCGAAGAACTTTCCTTCGGATTGGCAAACAGTTAAGGCACGGTAGATTTCTGCCACGATCATTTGTACAAGAGTGCCATTAGAAGTTTTTATCATGAAGTCGGCTACTCCTACGAGTCCAATATCTATACATCCATCGCTCCTCGGGAAGATTAGGATACCCAAGAATGCTACCACAAAGGCCAATCCCCGGCGGGCTTCCCATTTAGTTTGATTCCGCGGTGGGTTAAATCGGTGTTCACAGCTTCAAAACCCTGAGGATCCCCATAACGACGGTAAAGGAAGTAAAATGTGCAGAATCCCTCAGATAAGTTCGAATCTCGGATTTCCTGACTGATGCTCAGAAGGTCCAGGAATTTGTGAGGAGTCATAACTCTGGGTGCTACCAAATAAAGGATTTTGAGATTCTCACTGAGGCCAGCATACCCCGCTATCTCTTCCAGTGTGGGTGTCAATTCAAAATCCAAGAAATGAAACACATTGTGCGCGGGATCCCAGAATGGTATTAGAGCCTCAATCATGTCCAACCTCCGCTTAATCTTCAAAAGGCCAGTGAGCCCGCCTAAATCTTTTACTACGACACCTCTACTGACCTCCCTCAGGTTTCTCCACCACATATGGAGTCCTATGGGAATTTCCTCTACAATTTTAAAGGGGATATTTTCAACGGTGCTCATACTGCACATTTATTTAGGTGATTGGTTAAGAAAAAAGCAAAAACCATGATTTATTTTTGACCAAAGAGAAAAAGGTGCTACTTTTGCAAAAAGTATATAACTTAATTGAAAATGGACCATATTTGCAAATACGGCCCTTCAGCACTTCGGGAAGGAAGATTTTAGGGATGTATTTGCTAATTGGGTCAAAAATTTGAAAAAGACCATAGGTGGCTATTCTTGCAAAAATAGCTTTCTGGCGCCGCCCCGTTGGGATATTTTGGCTGCTTAGACAAGAACACATCACCTTTATTTATGACCATATTTTTTGAAAGATAAGGTTGGACCCGATGAGGGTTGCCTACGTATCCCACACCGGCGGGAATCAAACAATGCGTAGTTCGGGAAATTTTGACACGATTTGAAAAACATGCACTGACTCATTTCCTTTTTCCATTTTCTTTTCTCCATTTTTTCAAAATCTTAGCAGAGTTTTGAGACAATTTTGAATATCGGTGTTTTTTTTTCTTTCAAAAATCGGAAAATTTCTATTCTATTTCGCTCTTGTTTTTTATGACATTTCTTTTATTTAGCCGGTCGACAAATAAGCCGAAAATAATGTACACATAGCCAGGTAGGATGCATCAGGATGGTCTTTATTTCAGGTTCACCTATCCTAGACGGACCCAACCCCAGTGTTGAGTACCCTAAGTCAAATGCACATGATGCAGATAATCGTTCCTACTAAGGATCCGGCATGAGGCTATATTATTCTAAGTTTAAATCTTGGGGTTTTGTTCTAGACCAGGCTTACCCGAGCTGTCCGCTCGGGTAAGCCTGGTCTAGAACAAAACCC
>ML415165.1:17589-44616 GCA_005239525.1 Nicotiana knightiana
GGGGGGGGGGGGGGAGGGGGGCAGCGTACCGAGAATACAGAAGCTTCACCAGCTTTGCAACTTGTCCGAACCTCGTTCTAAAATTTGGACATGAATATAACAGAAAATAAGTCACATGAAGAGCACACTTCCCAGATGATTTAGAAGACTCAAAGAGAAGAGGGTTTTGTAATAGTTTATATACAGTTCACAAAATATCAAAGCGGTAAAAGGCAGCATTTAGCACATTAGGCTAAAACACATAAAATCAGATAATCATGAAAGCCAAGTATCAAAGTTATTCTAAGCTCGAATTCTTGAACCCTGAACCAGAGATTCTGGGTTTGGTTTCCCCAGCAGAGTCGCCAGAGCTGTCACACCTCCTTTTTCCCGAAGTATGAGTGGGATAGGGGAGTTTTTTCACTTTAAATCAAATTTGGGATTTATTTATTTAAATTTAGAGTCACCGCCCGGATTCTTTACGGTGTTCCGGGACACCATTTATTTATTGAAATCCCAAACCGAGGAAATTTTGACTCTGTTTAAAATGTCTGCGAACCAAAAATTCGGATAAGGGATTCTGTTAACCCGGGAGAAGGTGTTAGGCACTCCCGAATTCCGTGGTTCTAGCACAAGTCGCTTAACTATTAATATTTGGCCTAATTATTTAATTATTTACATATTTTAAACATATTGTGCATTTTTAAACCTTTTGAAATGCTTTTAATATTTATGGAATTATTGTGAAACAAGTCACGATTTGTCGTGCACTTGTCATTTTTGGTCAGACTGTTTCAGGTCTTGACGGGCCATTTTAACAAGCTGGCCTGTTTCCTGTGTACAAAAAATCATACTAACAGTCCAATTTTCTATCTATAGCAATTCTAAAAATAAGATTCCATAGATACATTTTCTTTTTTTACATAAATGTTCAGCTAAGAAAGTACAAGTTTTCTTAAGAAATATATAACATTAAATGACAGCAATGATCCTAATCTAAGGCTGCTTCAGATCTATTTAGACACCATATGCTCTTTCTTATCCAAAACCAAGTAGAATACCTGCGATCTCAAAATAAAGCAAAGATTTGCATTTTTAGAGTAAATATGACCTAACTAGTAGTCAGATTCTTCTCTATAATGCTATCACATGTAATTTCAAGTTTTCACAAAGCTAAAAACAGTGGGATGTTGAGACACGCAGCCGAAAATTATAACTAAGTGTAAATATAAATATATGGCACTTAAGTCCAATCAAAGATGAATCAAACATGCGACTAGATTTGTATTTTTTCTTTCAAACACGTATAAGCACATCAACATGTAAAGGAAAACTGAAATTTATATATAACAAAACACTTAAACACTGATATTAGCAGATTTTGATTCAGAAATTTACTTAATACGATGTAGAGGTTATATACCTTAAAAGGGGTAAAACAACAAGAAAACCTAGACCAAATAAACATCAAAAAGCTGGAAATTGGCGCTTAGTACAACAACCAATAGCAGCAAACAGCAGTAGTAAAACCCAGGAAAAGAAGCTCGAATACCAAAAATGGAGTAATAACCAGAGACAAAAAACCCAGATTTCAACCCAGAATTTTTAATGAACCAGCAAATCAACAACTATGGTCCATGTTTTAGAATACCAAGACTGAGGAAAAAACCAAATTTTAAGATATTTTTTACGTCTCTTTGAGTATTTTTAGTGTAGGATTTTTACTATGTGTGTGTGATTTCTACACTCAGGTTTGTGTAGAGTCCTTCAACTGTCAAGAGTCTACAAAATATCCTAGAGTGTGTAAAGTGTCTAAACTCTGTCCTTTTCAGAGAATAGGGTAGGGTATTTATAGGGAATTTTTAGGATAGCATCTTATTAGCACATTCCTTATCTAATTGGGTTGAAAATAGTACAAGTACAGCTGTCAAACCTTATCCTATTGGACAGCTGTACCCTTATAGAACCTTCATGTTGATTCCAGCCCTTATCCCCTATTAGAGTTACTGTTTTACCCCTAGAGAAATCTAATTTTCTGATATTTCCTAATTCTAGAAGTTTCTTAGGTTGTTACACCCAAGATTCTTCAATTGAGATTCCCATACTACCCCTCAATACCCTTCTAATTACCGTTTTAGTGTTAAAGGTTGAGTTATTTATTATTGTTGACTAATTTGACTAAATTGGGAGACTAAGCCCAATGACAATCATTAAGGGGCAAGCTTAAAGTAGACCTCTTTCAATGTGAAATGGAATAGACCTAAACAAAATAATTATTTGAAACTAAGTGGGCTTATTTTCAGGACTTAGACTAACTAATCTAAATGATTTTACTATGTGCAATTAGCCAAGTAATTAGACGTAGTTAGTTACCGTGAGTTAGGGATTAGTTGCCTTTTTTAAGAACATGAGCCTAAGTTAAGCGATTATGTAAAAATCAAAATTCACTTTTAAGGATTATTAACAAATCAGAATATCCCCTAATTTTGTGTGATTACTTATTCAATTACCCCATATAAGTGATTAATAGGCAGTTTAACCTAAGAGTCAAAGCCAATGAATTACAAAGACTAAATTTAAACCATAACTAAACTGCAAATCGATAATTTAGTTAAAAGCATTTGTACTCACGACTAATAGCTTAGAACGTAGGCAATAATATCAATGTTAACCTAAATTATTAATCCAGAAATTCCTAATACAGGTAGGATTAGATTAATCCTAATAAACTACTTTAAGGGAAGAAACAATTAAAGGAAAATCTGAATTCCTAAACCAAACCTAAAATCAATGCACATGAAGAAAAGATCAACGATTAAACCTATAATAGCATCTAATGGAAAGAAGAATGAGAATCAGGGAGGTACATGACACCTAAATTCATTAGTCTAAAACCAGAAAACAGACTTGATAAGAAATAGATTAAAGAGAAGACAGATATGTTAAGATTATTAGTTCAGAATCAAAAAAGTCCAGGAAAAATCATGAAACCCTAAACTAATCAACAATTAACGGCAAACTAGAATTAAACGACTAAGAAAATATGGAAACCCTAACTACAATTAAGTCATGCATAGAAGCGAGTGAATTCGAAACCTAGACTAATTAACTCTAAAAACCAGTAATTAATAGAAAACTCATGAGACTGGAATCAAACCGTCAATCAAACAACTAAGAAAAATGAGGGAAGGAGGTGCAGTCGAAACACAAAACCCTAATTTGTTAATCAACCGATATATCTATCAACAAGGAATAGTTTTAAATAAACATGCTACTCAGAGTAAGGTAGGTTCAGAAAAAAAAAGGAAAAAAAGAAGAAGAAACCTAAACAAGTTCAAATTAAATCTGCTAGGGCAAAAATTCAACCGAAACTATTGCTTATTAAATGAACAAAGAGATATGGAGTACCTAGCACAGGTTTGTACAGGTTTGGGTCGTTAGTTCCTTTGAAATCGGCCAGTGGAAGAAGATATTTTTTTTAGATTTTTCAGATTCTTAGATCTGAAATTAAAGAGATTTGGAAATGTTTTTGGGGAGATAGGTGAGATATTAGGATTAAGAGGGTACTAATGATCATTTGGTGAAGTTTTGGGGTGATTTGGAGTGGTTCCGCCGCCGTGAGACGATTTTTGGGCAGCGGAGCCGGTAGGGGGGGGGGTCTAAAGGCGGCTAGGGTTTGATCTGGGAGAGAGACGATAGAGTGAAGGGTGTTAGACTTTGGGTGAATGAGGGTAGGTGGGGGGAGTTTGGACATATATATATTTATGAAGGGATTAGTTCCCAGCCGTTAGATCTGGGAAGATCAACGGCTGGGATTAGGCCAACCTTAAACGAGGTCATTTTGGGAGAGGGGTTTGGACGGGTGTGAGGAGGCTTGGGCTGGATACGTTTGGGTAGTGGAAAAACAAGACTTGGGCCTGGGTAATCTGGCCCAGGTCCGATTTTAGTCCCCCTTTTTCATACTTAGGTTAATTAATCACCTAAATAAACTCTAATAATGTACTAATTAGTTTTAAACTAATTTTATTTAATTATATGTTAATTAATGAGTTAATTAAGAGTAAAACCATTAGTTTCATACCCATAATTATTTAAAGAACAAATTTCGTAATTTTCTTAGAAAAAATGATTAAATTATGCAACTAATTATCAAAAATCCAATTATGTCAAATAATGAAAGTTTTAAAATGTTTTGTTGTTATTTATCACTTTATAAATTTTTAAAAGATGAACAATGCCCATGCAATGCAAATAATTCACAAATAAACATTGCAAAAATCTATGAAATTAATTTATTTATCGAATTTTGTAGGAGTATTTAGTAGGTGAAAAATCACATGCTCACACAGGCTACATGACAGAAGGTAGCAAGAGTTACGAGATTGGACGAACTCCGACCACAGGACATGGTGTGAGAAAGAGGCCTAAAAGTGGGAATGCCCTGGACTTTAGATTTATTCATAGAACAGTTGCTTAGATGGAAAGGAGAGTACTAAAGTATACGCAAGAGCTATAGGTTATGACAATGATAGGTGCTTTCTAAAGGAGGGAATGATGTTAAATCCCATGTTTCCGTACGTGAAAGTACGCCATAAGTAAATTGATGTAAGCTTGAAAATGAGATGTTCATCCTGCATTTTCGTATGTTAAAACATCATAAGTTAATCGATGTATGCTCAGGAATGAGATTATTTTTGAGGTAATAAGCATTAATACTATTTATAACAGGCGATAAGTAAGTGCCGTGAAGATTAGAGGGTAAACGAATCAAAGAAAATAAGTTTCGTTGAAGGTTGTCAATTTGGGATAAAATACGGTCCAACTTATAATACCCGGTGTTTATGGACTAGTGACATACAATTATGTTGGTAAGGGATTAATTATTGATTTTAGTGGGAAATTAGCCAATTAATTAGAATATTAGTGGGTAAATCTTTGGTGAAAACAACCCCCAACGTGGCAGCAAGGAACCACCCAAACAATGACTCTTGGTTAAGTGGATAGGTGGAATTTGGAGGATTTTTGTCGCTAACTCATCCCTTAGTGGGTCCCACACCCACTAAGGTAAAAGACATCTAAAAAATTCAAAGAGAGACATATCCAATCTTCATAGCAAAGTAAAATGCTTCAGCAAACTCATACAAGTGATGGCAATGTGATTTGAACAAAATCCATACAAGACACTTAGCAATGTGAGAATTGCGATTCTAAAGGAGTATGGTGCAATATTTCTCAAGAATATCATATAGATTTTTTCCTACTTCGATCCGCCGTTACGTGTTTTGTCACAATTGACATGTACTAGAGGGACTGTCAAGAAAATCGACTCAGGTATGTTAAGACTATCCCTTATTTCCTTTTGGCATGATCCATAAGACACAAACGAAATGAGCAAATGCACAACTTTCATAAATGACTCTATTCATATAAGTACTAGAAGTGCCTACGTTCTTGATTCCCTTGTGTCCTATTATTCTATCATTGGTTCATGGGTCTCAGAAAATAAGTAATTGATAAAGCGGAGATTTTAAAGTGGAGAAGACTCCCTCGGTGCTAGCCTGGTGCGAACCAATGTTGAGGTACGTGTGCACCATCACAAAGGGCCCCATCGACAAAGTCAAAGAGGAGTGCAACTGGGAGAATAAGGACGGGGTCGTTCCCTCCCCTGAGGAATCGATCACGACATACGTGGAGGGGTATCTGAGTGCTTACACTTACCCCTTCACGTTTAGCCCCTGGACCCAGTAATAATAGCCTTCTGCAAAAGGTATGATGTTACTCTGGGACAAATTCACCCATCGTTTTGGAGGATCATCTTCCTCCTCCGCTTCTTCACAAGTAATATCGAGGGATGCTCTTTTACCATCGATCATCTCATACATCTCTATAGTCCCCAAATTTATCGAGGACTGATTAAGATTTCTCGCCGGGCCAGCATAGCCCGTTTCTCCAGCAATGACGAGACCCGCGATCAAGGCTGGATAGGAAGGTTTATCCGAATAAAGAAATCATACTTGATTCCTGCGGGAGACATGCCGTTCTGCGAGAGGTGGAACTTTAACCGTAGGTGTCTTTTCTTAGAATGCTTGTTTTTCTGTTTTTTCTTCCTTTATCCTTTGCTTATTTTTATTCTGGTATCGCAGATGTGGCCTAAATATTGCACCTAGTTCCAGAATTAAAAAGATGGGTCGAGGGCCTAGTATCTTAGAGGCCCTACTCCGAACGGACTTGAATGGAGCTTTCGAAGGGTCGATGGGAGGCTCACAACCATGGTAAGATTGTGCTTTTTATTTATTTGTAACTTTAATTTCTTCTGAACTAACTTGCTTCCTTTTCTTTGTAGGTCTCGGGAAGGATGTTCCAATGACACTTCCCATCGGCGATGAAGAAGTCCTCCCTCAACCATCAGCTCTGAAGCCGGCTAAGGAGAAGATGAGGAAAAAGGGCCCGAGTCCCCTAGGCTCGGAAAAGAGGAGGCCGGCAAAGAAACCTTGCAGGCCTAAGGAAAACGTCGTAAAGTTATCTATGGAATGGGTTCGTTAGCTAATGGACGAGTCCGAAGATGAGGAGCAAGAAGAAGAAGAAATCGGGCTGGTGATTCCTCCGCGAGCTACAGTTCTGGTATAGAAGTCCTCCGAACCGGAGGAAATCAATAAAGGAACTTCAGCCGAGGTTCCTGAGCCAGAAGTCACCCCGTCCCCATTAAGACAAGAGAAATATAGCTCCAAAGAAAAACCCCAAAGCAACGGAAGAGGTTCCTAGGGTCGAACCTAGGGTCAAACCTGGGGGCAGTGATGAATGCCGTGGGGGCCGTTTGCTTGTTCAACGAGGTCCAACAGGCACTAAATCGGGTAACCTTCAAACATTATTTCATACTTTCTTTGTACTTGTAGATTATTCTTAACATTTTTTCTCTTTCTTTTGTAGGCTTCGGTGTTGCACCATGAAGCCTTTGTCAGAGTCAGAGAGGAGCATAAGGCCGAAGTTTAGAGCCTTACTGAGAAGAGCGATACTTACCAGCTCCTCAGTGAAAGACTCCAGGTCGATCTGGTTGCAGCTCAGGAGTAACATACCGACATGGCCGAACATGTATTCTGAATGCTTCATGATAGTGATTCCGAGTTAGAGATAACAACTAATGACCCAATTCTGCAGATCCGGTAGAGGCTTGGGCAGATCGACCAGCTCAGCAAGCAACTGGATGACGTTCGGGCCGAGGCTGATGTTTTTAAATGAAGCATGGATGTCTTGGCTGCGATGAAAGAGACCGTCCAGGCCCAGCAAGATTCGGCCGCCAGCAAACTCGAGGAGGCTAAATCTGAAGTGGTCAAGGCCGACATCCAGGCCGATGAAAATGTGGCCCAGTTCAAGCTCGAAGGGACGCCCTCGAAGATGCTCAAGCCCAAGATTTCAATATTACGGTCGAGATTGACAATGCCCGAGCAGAAGAACACCGGGCTCGGAAGTTGGCCTTCCCCGAAGATGACTCCTATGAGTTTGAAGAGGAAGATCTTGAAGACGGGGATTCCACTTCCGATGAAGACCAAGCTTCATAGGACATAATATTTTTTGTTCTTCTCTTTGTACATTATTTCAAGTCTGTTTCGGCTTTTTGTAGAGAATTTTGACTGACATATATAAATAAACACCTTTCTTCCCTTCTGCCTTCTAAAATTATGAAGTTTCATTCTAAGGTCCAAGGTTGAGATAATTTGCTTGAAACCAAATCAGTATACTTTATGATCGAGCAAGGGTCTTCTCGAACTCGAAATAGGGTAATCCTTAGGCCAATTCTGTCCTAAGGAGTCTACAAGCCGTGTCTAGTAGAGTCTTGTTTATGGGTGTGTTTTGCACCACACTTATAAGCAGGATGCTACAGGCATTTAGGACTATCACTCTTTCTTCCTACTCTAGATTGTGGTAGATCTCAGTTGTAAGAACTTAATTTCCTAAACTCTATCTTATTCATAATACGACGATGTCTCCATCGAGAAAGACGGTTGGTAAGAGATATAGATGTGGAAGAGTTGAGTTAGAGGAACTCTATTTTTGCATCATGCTTATGATGAGTAAATGTAAGGTCTTCAGTAGATCATGTGTGTATAAGCTTCTTGATAAGGAGCCTTAAGGCAAGAATATCTATCCACCCATATGGTGAAAAGCAATAAGAGATTCAGGAGATAGATACAAGTTTTAACAAGTAAAAGAAGCAAGGTGAAGAAAGGAACGAGGAACCCAGTTAGTGAAGATGATCATTATCTACAATTCAGGAAAAGAGATATAAGCATTTTGAGTTACCCTCGATAGTAATAGAGGTATGTACAATTGGTCACACCGATCTTAGTTATGCCCTATGGGAGCTAGAAGATATGGTTTAAAACAGGTCGAGATATCAAGATCCGGTTGGGGTTAGAGTAACCCAAAATGGTGAATGAATTGTTTGTATTAGTTGACATTTCCGAAGGATATTACAAAGGTGCTAATAGAAATCCTTGTGAGACACCCAGATGTTGCACTCTAAAATAGTACATCTGGATATGAGTACCACAAGGATAGGCACTGGAAGCCTTGAAGGGATAAATATTTCCTTAGTGTGGTTCCCATCCCTAGTAGATAAAGAATGTTAGGCAACCCGAAGAGCCAATGGATGGAGCAAGGGGCGTTAAAAGCAAAATAATGTCTTGTTCGAGTTGTCATAATAAAGTGATAGACATAAATGTTAGTGGGAAATAAGAAGAGAGTTAATGAAGCATTATGACTAAGATATGATACATGAATGACAACGGTAGATAAAAAAGATGACAGTATTACAAAGTCTATAGTCAAGTGAGGGAAGAGACGAGAAGTGACAGACCTTAAGACAAAAAAAGAGTATAGGCCATACAATCATATCCTCATTTCGAGAAATAAGTTCGCGACTCTAACGCGATTACCAAAAGTAAAAGTTAGACCCCAAAGTTATAGAAATTTGTATGGGCTGGTGAACAAGATAAACTAAACATGAATTAGGAACGGCATCATGAGAATTTCATATTGCATTCCAGCGATAATAGAATGGACAACAGAAGAAGATTCATGAGAAATTCAGAGAATGGTCATTCAGGAAGACGCTTCCCTAAAGCAAGAAATGTGAGCAAAGTTAAGCTTAAGGGACTATGTGTTCCAGTTATGCTAGGTGTTACCCTCGTGAGTAAGGAATTTTGTTATCCTTGGTACAAAAGGATTATCGCAAGGCGAATAAGGGTCATAGATGATATGCAAGGACATCAAATATGAAGAGGTAAAACATCTATAGGTAGATCGTCGTAGCGCTAAATTTTAGTACTCCCCTAAAGGAGGGAATATGGAGTGATGTGGCATTAAGTCTGAGTTAAGTGATTCTAGTAATTATGGAATGGTAAGGAATAATACGATAAAATGAGAAAGGAATGAGATTTCACTTATCCAAATCCTACTGACATGTTATGATTCTAGAACATTATGCAAGCACGACATCAAGGAGAGGAAGTAAGGGTTCTGGCCTGGGATGTTTTTGATGAATAAGGAGCCAGTGCAAGAGGTAAGTTAAGACAAAAGGAATAACCCAAGAAAGATTACGTGGAATATAGATATAAGAATGGGCCAACGAGTAGTTATTAGTTGATTCAGGAAGAGTCTAGTTATGGCTAGATAAGAGGATACAGACAAATCAATAGATCGTGCAAGATAAACAGAGTCGACCCTAACATGGGGAATTCAGTCTCGCAGATATGACATTGTGACCCTTGAGAAATATTCAGATAGGAGTTGGGGTAGATAAATATACCGTATGAGTGTTACGGAAATAAAAGAGAGTACCACTGGGAAGTGATTCAAAATATTAGTTGTCGAGATGGCAAGAAAACTACAAAAGTATTCGAATGATATAGGTTATGAAAATGATAACTGCATCAATCAACATTCGAGGACGAATGTTCCAAAGGGGGGAATAATGTTACACCCCATATTTTTGTACGTGAAAGTACGCCATAAATAAATTGATGAAAGCTCGGGAATAAGATTACTTTGAGATTATAAGTATTACGCTATTTCAAACAAGTGATAAGTAAATTCGTGAAGGTGAGAGGGTAAGTAAATTGAAGGAAATGAGTCTCGTCAAAGTTTGGCAATTTGGGATAAAATACAGTCAAAGGTATAATACCCCGTATTTACGGGCTAATGTCATACAAGGTACCACATGGCCATAATAGCAAGATGTATAAAGTGTGTTAAAAGTGAGTAGTATTTTAGGTAATTTGAGATAATTCTTAATTATGTGGGTAATTGTTTAATTATTTATTAGTGAAGGATTAATAAGTTAATTATGGAAATGGGAGAATTATTGGATAAGGCTTGACAGCCCAACATGGAAGCCAAATATGAGCCATTAAGTAACTCTTAAATCACTTTGCAAGGTGGCAACATTTAAAGAGATGAGACCCTCATCTCATTTGATTGAAGAATGTTATCAAAAAAGACTTCTCAAATTCAAGATTAGGATTAATTCACAAAGATATGGAATTCACTAAAGCCATAAAAGACTCTCAACGTGATTGCTTCAGCAAATATCATACAAGGTTATGATTAAATTGACAAAGAGATCATATGGAATTTGCTACAAAAATTCATACTAGACTACTTAGCAACGTGAGAATTTGCGATTCTAAGGGAGTACGGTGCAATCTTTCTCAAGAATATCATACGGATTTTTCCCTACCTCGATCCTCCGTTATGTGTTTTATGACAAAAGACGTGTGTTAGAGGGATTATCAAGAGAATTGACTCAAGAATGTTAAGGATATCCCTCCTTTCCTTTTGTCACGATCCATAGGATACAAACGAATCGAACAAATGCACAACTTCCATATAGACTCTATTCATAGAAATGCTAGAGATGGTTATGTTCTTTATTGCCCATGTGTTCTATTATTCTATCATTTGTTCATGGGTCTCAGAAAATACATACATTGATAAAGTTTATTTCATGATATTACTCAAAGGCATAATGGTCTTATGACATTCCGAGAGATTGTATTGACGTACTTCTCATGCATTGCATTCATTTATACATGTACATTGACCCATGACCAGATGGTATCATATACGACGTACTTCTCATGCATTGCATTCATTTATACATGTACATTGACCCATGACCAGATGACATCATATACATATATATATATACATATATATATATACATATATATATATACATATATATATATACATATATATATATATATATATACATATATATATACATATATATATATATATATATGTGTGTGTGTGTGTGTGCGTGTGTGTGTGTGTATGGGATATGGGAAAAGGTTACGGCGTTATATACGCACCGCCACCTGATCAGCTGGTATACGTTGATGATTTTGCCCATAGTGGCCGAGATGATATGATGGGATGCCCTCAAAGGCTTGATGATATTATCAACATATGTACCTGTGCATGACATGACATTCATACGCATATGCATGACGCTATAAGTATTTAATGATTTACAGAGTTATCCAGACTTACAGGTTGAGTCATTTACTCCATGTTTCTTCCATGTTTTTTATATACTTATTTATGTGTCTTACATACTCGGTACATTATTCGTACTAACGTCCTTTTTTGGGGACGCTGTGTTCATGCCTGCAGGTATAGACAATCAGTTTGACGAGCCCGCATAGTAGACGAGTTTAGCATTCCGCGAAGGATCGGTAATACTCCACCTCATTCAGAGTGCAACTGACTCTATAAGTCATCGTGTCAGAATTTTGCTACATACTTATGGGTAGACCGGTACCCTGTCCTAGATGTCAAATACTCTTAGAGATTTTGTAGATAGAGGTTCATTTTTAACAGTATGTCAGAGGCCTTGACAACCCATATGTATTCATGTCTTAAGAAAGATGGTTCATTGATACAATGCTTTCCCACTTATATTTATACATTACGAGTTGTGACCATATTGGCCCAATTACCAATGATAGTACGATAAAAAAGATATGCTACATTGGTACTCGAATGAGTAACGCACCGGGTGTCCGCGTGACCCTTCGATTTTGATCGTGACAATTAATGCCAATAAAGTCTCAAGTCATACCAATATAGGCCCAAGTCAAGTTCATTTTTCATTAGTTAAATCCATTTCCTATGTCATAGCGTTTTAACCAAATCATTCTTAGTCAGTTCAACAATATACACTTGGAGTAAATTATATATATATATATATATATATATATATATATATATATATATATATATATATATATATATATATATATATATATATATATATATATAGCATATCTATTATTGTAATATAAAGAAGTGCACGCGCATAGAGTCTCGTTTAAGCACTTATTGTAAAAACAAGATTTTCAAATTACATACCTTAAATACCATTAAATAAGCTTAAAAGTATGATCAAATACTTACAAAATCCTGTACATGCAATTGGAGTGATAAGTATTAAACCTTTATTGAATTCTAGGTCCCTACCCCTTTTCGTGAAACTAAGGTTTAGGCCTAGAGTGGTGTTCTTCGCGGTTCAAGTTAATACAAATGAATTTAAGGTTTTGATCAATCATTACCCTTCCCAGTCAATTAGGATCAATAAGAAGGGATACATTTGAAGAAATCCCCACATTTCCACTTTAATAGCTCTTTGTTGAATTTTCAAGAATTTAGGGATTTGAAGCATGACTTGGTGTTAATGCTTGTTAGTTTGATATAATAATCAATATAATTAAGTAGAAATTCACCTCGTATAATTTGGGAAAACCCTTCGGATATTTTTCTCTTCAAAAAGTCGTCCAACATGAAATAGGATTTGAAATCTCGAAAATTCTTGCATTTATAGATTTCTATACATTGGTCTTATGAACTCCTGAAGCCTATGATGGTGGATATAACATTGACATACAGTATATATAGAATAAATATATAATTGATATACGACATATATATTGAATATATGGCACGCATGTTGACTATATGACCTTTATGTGGCCTCCGTATGTCAACTTCAGAGACTGAAATTTCAAATACTTTTGGTCCGAATAAATTATAGAACATATTATATCCAACATGCGGTCCGTATGTTTCTTTGGCTTCCAGTGACTTCCGAAACACTACATATGATTGGACATGCGGTTTGCATGTCGAACATGCGGTCCATATCCCTATCGCACCTTGACCCAAATTTTCCAATTCGACTTCTTTTGATTCTTTTCAACTCCAATCTTATTGTACACTTGGTACACGCTTAGATCTCAACTTTTCCACATGTATTTGCCTTAATTTCCAATGTTTGGGTCTAACCAAAAGAATTTAACGAGTCCAAACCTAACTCGAATCTTTGAGGTGTTGCATTATAAGTTGGACATTAAGAAAGTTTTTCTCCACAGTGATCTGGATGATGAAGTTTATATGACGCAACCAAATGATTTTGTTGCTCATGGGGAGTCTCTGTTCTTGTATGTTGGTTGTGTAGGTCATTCTGTAGTTTGAAACAGTCTCCTCGAGCTTAATTTAGTAAGTTCAACACAGTTATTCAAGAGTTCGACATGACTCGTTGTGAAGCTGATCACTCTGTGTCTTATCGGCATTCTACTCCTAAGCTATGTATTTGTTTAGTGGTTTATGTTGACGATATTATTATTACTGACCATAATCAGGATAATATTACTAATCTGAAGCAACACCTACTTCAGCATTTCTAAACCAATGATCTGGGCCGATCGAAGTACTTTCTTGGTATTGAGGTTATTCAATCTATCTGGGGTATTGTTATTTCACAAAGAAAATATGCTTTAGAAATTCTTGAGGAGGAAAGAATGATGGGTTGTAGATCCATGGACACTTCAATGCATCCGAGTACTAAGCTTCTGCCAGGACACGGGGAGCCTCTTTGGGATCCTGCAAGATATGGCTAGCTAGTTGGCAAAATTGAATTATCTCATAGCAACTAAACCTGACATTTCCTTTCAGGTGAGTGTAGTACGCCAGTTTAGGGATTCTTCCTATGACAGTCATTGGAATACATTTGTTTATATTTTTAAGTATATAAAATTAACTCTAGGCAAAGGACTACTATTCGAGGATCAAGGTCATAAGCAGATTGTTGGATACATAGATGCTGGTTGGGGAGGATCACCCTTCTTATGGGCGTTCTATGTCTAGATCTTGTGTTTTAGTAGGACGTAATTTGGCCTCTTGAAAAATAAAGAATAAAATGTGGTTACTCGATCTAGCACTGAAGCAGAATATCGAGTAATAGCTATGACGACGTGTGAGATAGTTTGGATCAAATAGTTTCTCAAAGAATTAAAATTTGAAGAAATCAGTCAGATGAAACTTATGTGTGATGATCAAGTTGTCCTTCATATTGCATCAAATTCAGTATTCCATGAGAGGAGTAAATACATTGAGATTGACTGTCACTTCATCAGAGAGAAGATACTCTTAGTAGATATTATTACAAAATTTATGAAGTCAAATGATCAGCTTGCAAATATTTCACCAAGCCCTCATTGGTCATGGTATTAGTTACATGTATAATAAGCTCGGTACATATGATTTATATGTGTCGACTTCAGGGGGAGTGTTAGAGAGCAATAGTATATAGAGTTTCCCACATTGGTAAACAGGAGTTTACTACTATGTAAACACCCTATATATATTAGGCTAGTATAAGACACAAATTAATACAAAAAAATTTTCCTTCCCATGTCTTAAATTCTCATATACTTGAATCTCAGTTATAAAATATATATGAACAACCAATAGCAACAACAAAGGAAGAAAGAAAATTCCACAATGCCTTTTGGATAAATGAATTAATATAAGTATATAGATTGTTGAGCTAAGTATGTATTATATTTTGATGATTAACAAACCTAGGATTGATTGTATTAAGAGAACCAGGTTTCATCTTCCAGTTTTAGTGTGATACTATGTATTGAGAGAACTAGGTTTCATCTTTCAGTTTTGGTGTAATACTATACTGATGTGCAGATACAAGATGTGAATGCCAAGTCAACCACGTTCGTAGCAGACCAGTAGCTGAATGTTCATTGGACGCGGAAGGCTAGTATTCCCATGCAAGTTGAAATCACCAGAAGATACTATATGTGCCCTAAGAGGAATATGCAAATTGGAGGACTTCGTAGACAAAGAGGAATATATATTTATGGGAAAGACTTGCGTGAAAAAGGAAGTTGAATAGTTGAAAAAAAATAAGGAAACCAAATCCAAATAGGAGTGGTTTTCCCTAACCAAAATATTCTAGGTTTTAGAGCATTAATTGAAGAAAATTTTCGGTCAACCTTGCAACTACAAAAGAAGAATTTTTTCACACTACTAGACTACTGCTATTGAGAAAATTACTGAGAATACGTCTTACAATAGATAACACATCAAAAAGATATTTCGGAAGATTCCTACTAATCAACTGAAGAACCAATTCCTGAAGAAGAAGTTTCTCAAGTTCTTTAGTTGTTAGGTTGAGTCAATTATTCTAAATTGTTACTAATTGCTTTTTAAGAAGTATAATAGTACGGTATTATTGAAAATTTAATTATTTGTAAGCTTCCTAGACTCTTAGTTTGGAAAGGGGTTGCTACAATTGAGTTGATTGTAGGGTTAGGGTATCGGAGTTAGTCCCCTGGGTTATAGAGTCATACCCAAAACACTACTCTTTGAAGTTTAGTGGAGACTTGAGAAAAATCCTACTGGGTAGGTCGTGGTTTTTACTTGAGCAAGGAGGTTTTCTATGTAAAACTTTATATGGTGATTAATTTTCAGCAATTATTTGTGTTGTGTCTATTGGGATAGTTCAAAGAACCAGGTTCCTTTTAAAATGCGAAAATCGGATAAGACACAAGTCAATCCCTCTCGTTATGTCTAGGTGGATCCTAAAATTATAATTGGTATCAGATCAGGTTCTTTCATAAGATGCTAACACCTTAAAAGGATCTACAATGGCTACACCACCAGTTGCTCAAAAAGGACATTCAATCGTCATGCCACCATTATTTAGTAGAAAATACAATGGTTGGTGGAAGGAAAGAATGCGTGATTTCTTAGAAGGAGAATTCCTAGAGCTTTGGGATATTGTTGAGAAGGGTATCCCTACTGGACCAAAGCCACGAGAAAAATTATTATAAGAAGATGTTAAAGGATTTTACAGAATGCCAGAGTAAAGAAGATTCTAATTTGTGGAATTGGTCTGAATGAATAGAACAGGATCTCAGCTTGCATAGATGCAAAGGCCATATGGGCTAATTTGTAGTGTTCTCATGAAGGTACCTCTCAAGTGAAACAATCAAAGATTGATATACAAACTAGGAAATATGAACTATTTATGATGAAAGAGAGGGAAGCTATCTTAAAGATGCATACTAGGATCACATCAATTATTAATGAACTAATATATTTTGGAGATGTCTTGTAACAAAATTGTGAGGAAAATTCTAAGCATATTGCCCCTTTATGGAACAGCAAGGTCAATGCAATTACTGAAGCAAGTAATTTGAATACAATGACTCTTGACGATCTCATTGGAAACTTTGAGACTTATGAGTTAAAACTCAATCAAGAATGTCTAGATCGGAAATCTGATGAATCTCGCACGGCCAAGAACATGGATCTTAAGACAACTCAGAAGCAGGACATTGAAGAAGATAATATGGCACTGCTTACCTGACATTTCAAGCGACCAATATGCAAAGGTGGATTTTTGAAAAAAAGGTAGTTCATCCAAACCTAAGGCTGTAGAGAAAAACAACATTGATGGATGCTACAAGTGTGGAAAGAAAGATGACTTCATCAAAGACTTCCCCTTGTAGAAACTAAGTGGAAGAGGAGCAATCCTGAAAAGAAAAAATAACATAAAATAGATCGGGTTCCTGGACCCAGGATGACAAATAAGCCGATGGACAAAATTGTGAAAAGAGTTATGGCTGACATACAATCATCTTCAACTGATGAGTTTGATGATTGATTATGGTGGTGAAAATGAAGATGAAGATCAATCATTGATGGTCAAGGAAGACAGTGATTCGAAACCAAAAGATCTCCTAGCATTGATGGAAAATTCAGAGGTAAGAATAACATGCGGTAAGTTTCAAGACATCAAAAACAAAATCCACACCTACTCTAAAAAGAAATTAATCTCTTTGTCTGATGTCTTGATTGATGCATACCAAAAGTTTTCTTATGAAAAGGAACATTTAATGAATGCTTATGCATCACTTAGGTTTGAACATAATGATTTGGAAATTAGTAGAGAAATTTTGAAGTCTTTGTAGTTGATCTCTATGACCAGATTCTTGTGTTAGAAGATGAAAAGGTTGTCTAATTAACTGAGACTAATAAATTGCTCAATGATCCCAATAAGGATAAAAACTTAGCCACTGATATCCAGGAGAAACTAGAGAGTGAATCAAAAGAAGCTAATAAAAACTTTTGGTTGAATCTATAAAGGCTAGGATGCTTCAAGAAAATATGGATAAGGCCAAGTTTGAATTTGAGAAGGACTTAAAGTGGACCAAGTCTTCAAGAATAATGCTTAAGATGTATGAAAAGAATAATAGTAAAAAAAGGGGTCTAGGACATACTAAGGCTAAAATTCCATATAATCCTCATAGTAAGTATGTGGACATTCCTGACAATCTCCTTTTTCACTCATTGTGGTAATAATGGACATTTCAAAGAAACATGCACAACTAGAATTCAAGCAAGCATGAAAAATATTGCATATGTTGAGAAAAGAAAAATGATGAAACCTGGTTCCTCACTGAAAAGTGGAAAACTGTCATGGTGGACTAAGAAGAATGTTATGCATCATTTTACTCAAGTAAAGGGAACCAAGCTTGTCTAGGTTCCTAAAGCTAACCCCTGAATGATTTTGTAGGCTAAGGTGAGATGAAGCAAGAATTGATGGTATGTTGATAATGCTTTCTCCCGCCGCATAATGACTGGAAATAGAGATAATTTTCTCTCATTGAGAGCCTACCATGGAGGGAGTGTGGGCTTCAGAAATGGAAAAAAGGAAAATATAATCGGCATAGGTAAGGGTGGTAAGTCCCACTCTCATGCTATTGAAAATGTGTATTATGTTAAAGGTCTGAAGCACAACTTGTTGAGTGTTTCCCAAATGTGTGACAACGGGAAACGAGTTCTCTTTGCTTCTAAAAATTGTATGGTTAGAAATGAAAACTCTAGCAACCCGGTTCTCCAAGGATAAAGACACAAAAATATTAACAGAGCATATATTATCTCTTCACCTAAAAATGAACTTAGTAAATTAGTGCACTTGGTTCTGACTCTTTTCTATGGCACAAAAGACTAGGGCATGTCGATTTTTCTATGTTTAGCAAATTAATTTACAAGGACCTTGTCCTTGGGTTGCCCAAGTCAAACAAAGATAAAATTTGTGATGCTTGTGCTAAAGGCAAGCAAGTCAGATCATCGTTCTAATCCAAGAAAGTGGTAAGTATTTCTCAACCTCTTGAAGTGCTTCACATGAACTTATATGAACCAATGAGGGTTCAGAGTAGAGATGGGAAAATTTATGTGATTGTAATTGTAATTGTTGATGATTATTCTAGGTTTACCTGGACTATATTCTGGAAACTAAGGATGAAACATATGATAGGTTTGTGATTTTTGTGAAAAACTACAAAAAAAAATGAATAGTTATGTAGCTAGCATTAAATCTGACCATGGAACTGAATTTGAAAATGTTAACTTTTGGAGTTCTGTGCCGGAAATAGTATAGATCATAATGTCTTTACATATAGGACACCACATCAAAATGGTATTGTTGAAAGAAAAAAAGAACTCTAGAGAATATGGCTAGAACTATGTTAATTAGCAGTGGGCTTCCTAAAACCTTTTGGGCTGAAGCCGTGAACAATGCATGCTATATCATAAATAGGTGCATGATTAAGCCAATAATTGATTAGAGACTCTATAAATTATTTAAGAGCAGAAACTCCAATGTAACTCATCTAAGAGTCTTTGGTGGCCAGGCTTTGTGCACAATAATGGTAAAGAGGCTTTAGGAAATTTTGATGCTAAAAGTGATAAGGGTGTATTTCTGTGTTATTCACCACGTAGTAAAGATTATAAAGTTTACAATAAAATAACTAAGTGTGTGGAAGAAAGTATACATGTAATTTTTAATGAATCTAACCATCTGGCTGAGAAAGGTACACAGGTTATTGATGATGGTGAGTTTGGTCCTACGAAAACCAGTGAGGAACAGACAAACGAAGAACTCCCAAAGCCTACTGTTGAACCAGATCAAGAACCAGGTCCTCTAGAAGGTGAGAAGGATATACCACAGACAAGGGGAATAGATAAAAAAAAACAACAGAAGATATTGCACCATGTTACACTATTGAGCATGAAGGAAACACTGGCACCCAAGGTCTACACACAAGGTCCTGGAAACATCAGAGTTCCCACCCACTTACCAATGTGCTTACAGCAGTTGACTCTGGTATGGGGATGAGACCAAAATTTAGAAACATGATTGCCTTCACAACTTATATATCTACGGTGGGGCCCAAGAACATTAAAAAGCTCTTGAATATGCAAATTGGATAGCAGTTATGTAGGAGGAACTAAATCAATTTGAAAAAAACAAAGTGTAGAACATGGTCCCTAGTCCAAAAGAATGAACAGTCATTGGGACCAAGTGGGTGTTCAGGAACAAGGTGGGTGTTCAAAAAAACATTACCAGAAATAAGGCAAGATTGGTTATGGAAGGCTACAATTAATTAGAAGGCATTGACTATGATAAAATATTTGCCCAGTTGTAAGAACGGAGGCAATATGTATGCTCATTTCCTTTACATCATACATAGGGTTCAAATTGTATCAAATGGATGTGAAGAGTGACTTCCTAAATAGGGTCTTTTAAAGAGGAAGTGTTTGTGCAGCCGCCCCCAGGTTTTGAAAGTCATAAATTCGTAGATCATGTGTATAAATTGGACAAGGTATTGTATGGCTTAAAATAGGCTCCAAGGGCTGTAAGAGACTGGAAAATTTTCTCTTGGAGAACGAGGTCTCACATGGAAAATATGACAACACACTATTCCTATTGAGAAGTGGAAATAACCTACTGATAGTTCAAATATATGTGGATGGCATCATTTTTGGAGCCACAAATGAAGTCTTACGGAATTAACTTGCCAAACTAATAGGTGGTGAATTTGAAATAAGTATAATGAGAGAATTAAATTTCTTCCTTGGGCTTCAAGCTAAGCAGACTACAAAGGAATCATGATACACCAATAGAAATATATCAAGAATTTCCTCAAAAGTTTTGATATGGGCAATGCAAAGATAGTTGATTCTCCCATTGCCATTATAACCTGGTTAGATATGGATGAACTTGGTACCTCCATTGATGAAAAGAAGTACATATGTATGGTTGGGTCTTTTCTCCACTTAACTGCAAGTAGGCATGCTATTATGTATAGTGTGGGGTTATGTGCAAGATTCTAGTCAAGTCCAAAAGAATCGGACGTGGAGGTTGTTAAAAGAATATTGAGATATATTAAGGGTACTCAAGATCTGGTTCTTTGGTACCCAACTGGAAACTCCTTCGAATTGATTGGATATGCAGATGGTGACTATATTGGATACTTGGTGTACAGGAAGACATCAATGATGGCTCATTTTCTTGTGTCATGTTTAATCTAATGGGAATCAACAAAATAAAATACAGTGACCCTATCAACTACTGAACCTGAGTAGGTAGCAGTTGCATCTTGTCGTGCTCAACTATTATGGATTAAGAAAAAACTACAATACTGTGAGGTGATGATTGAATGGGCTCCCATATATTGTGACAGTACAAGTGCTATAAACATGGCCAAGAACCCATTTCACCAAAAAAGAACCAAAAATATTGAGGTGAGGCACCACCTTTTTGAGAGAATGTTGAGAAAGGTCATATCTCTATGGATTTTGCAAGTAGAGGAGCAGATTGCGGACATATTCACCAAAGCTTTGATCAGGGATCACTTTGAAAGAAACCTCTTGGAGCTTGGTTTGATCAAAGCGTATTAGGATATTATTGACTTCACTTAATGATTGGTTGTGCCTTAATAATTTTTCTAGCGACTAAATGTGAAGAATAATATTTAACTCAGTCTTATACTGTAACAGGTATGCACACATGACATTGATTCCAGGGCATGAATGCTTAATCTAATGACAAAAACCTAGGTAAGAAAAGTTCTCTAAGCCAAGATTGAGGAAATTAGTGAAGGAACCTGGTTGTGTGACACTCAAGTATATACCCCCTTTCCAACTGATAGTTGTACTTAACTGTTAAATTTTCACATCATTGAAACTAGGTTCCCACTCACCTTGCTTATATTCTATAGCCTATTCTCTCTAACCCATGAAATCCTTTGACTAGACTGACATTGAGGAGGAAGGAGATAAGGAAGGGGATACAAAAGTTGGGAAAGAAAGTAGTGCTAACAATGATTATAAAGCACTGATAAACCTAATTGCAAGAATGAGGGAGAGGAAACTAGTTAAGGAGAAAACCCTCCTTAAGAGTGTAAAGGATGTGACAAAGAAGAATGTATTGCCCCTAGGTCTGTCACTCTAAGAGAAAGAACACTTGTAACTAGAGGGAAAAGCAAGGTAGCTTGTGAGTTGGCCTTAGAGGAGAGTAAGAAAAATATAAAATATAGAGAATGGTTCAGACTGATTGATCAGTCTGATGTAGAGGAGGTTGATCCGATGAGCGGAGAGGAGGATGAAGAAGAAGAAGAAGAAGAAGAAGATTAAGTCCCTCTTTAAAGAAAAGGGAAGAAGAAGGCTAAAGCATCTTCAACCACTCCCAAGGAGAAATCCTCCAAAAAGAGAACGGCTACAATTTCAAATCCATAAGTGAAAAGAACCAGTTCCAAACGCAGGAAAAAGACCCAGAGAAAAAATTGCTATTGTTGGCAAAGGGGAGTGATTTGCTGGGTTGATTATGTTGAAGGGTCGAGTAATTGACCCAGTTGTTATGACTATGTTTGGGATGAAAGAGTTGATGGAGAAGTTGGAGGTCCAGTGGTGGATGCACCTATTTATTTACCCACATCCAGTCATGTATGGTGAATAAATACTTCACTTCTACAAGAACTTCAAAGTACTGGATGATTGCATAGTGAGTTCTGAAGTAAGGAGAGTGGACCTGGTTCTTGATGCTAAATTGCTGTTGAAAATTTTGAATGTGCTAGTGGAGGTATTTGACACTTATGTGAAGCGTGAGTGACCTGAGTTGGGAGAGAAGGAGGATTCCATGTACTTGACTAACAAATACACACAAGAAAGGGGAACACTAATGGCAAGGAAGGTCGGAAAGGGGAAGATGAAACCGGTTCACAAGCTGCTATTTGAGTTTGTGAACAAGTGTTTGTTGCCTCGATCTGAAAGGAGTCATGGGGCCACTTACCTGGACTTGGAAGTGATGGTGGTTCTAGATAAGAACATGCCTATTAACCTTCCATCGTTGATGTTGAAGCACATGACAAGGGCTACTAATCAGGAGAAGGGTACTCATGATCTGCCCAATAGGTTCTTACTGACTAGGGTATTTGAGCATTTTAAGGTTCCCTTAAGAGGTCCTAAAAAGGGAACCAAAAAGGATATGTTTGATGAGGAGACCTTAAAGGAGTGTGACTATGTTTCTAGACCACCAGGTACTAAAAGTAAAAGCCTGGTCACTAACCTTCGGGAGGAGTTGGTGCTGCCAATGAGGAAAAGAAGAAAATGAGAGTGGAAATCGCCTCATTAAAGGAAGAGAATAGGAGGCTGAATGAGGAGATGAAGAAAGAGTAGGAGGCCTATGCTGCTAGATTTGACAGGCTTCTGGGGATTATTCACGGAGAATCCTATTCCAGTAAATGACCTGGTCCTCAATCCTCTTATATTTCCTAGTATGTCCTTAGTCAGTCCCTTGTTATGCCCCCTCTATGACCAGTTTCTAGATTATTACTTTTTAATGTTGTTGGCAGTTTGATAGGACTGTTCAACCGTCTTTTTATTTTTTCCCTTTGGGCTTAATATATTACAATAACAATGACAATTGAATATAATTTCCTTTTTATTTTGGCTAAGTATTGAGTTCCTTGTCTGGGAAAATTGTCATTGGGTTATTTATATGTGTTCCTTATGATATGTACTTGTTAGCGTATCCTTAGTGGACATGAGTTTTATATTGCCACATTCTCTCATTTACTTAAATTACTTCTTTTTTTTTCGATGATGCCAAAGGGGTAATTTATGTCCATAATCTATAAACCTGGGTCTTTAATGCCTCATTAATGACAGTTGGACTAATTATGGAGGATACTTTTGAGTTGTATCTTTGCAGGTCTTTATAATGAATCGTGTATGGGCATCTTTAGGGTTACGATGAATGGAAGGCAAGTCCCTTACACGTATATAAATATGGACAAATTACAAAGGAGTGTTGTCAATAAAACTGGTTCTTACGCTGAAGATCGATGAAAAATCAGGCAAGTTACTGATTGATTTGCACATGGGTTTGTCTTCATAAAAAAGGTAGAATTCATTTAGCTAGGCATATATTTTGTTTTCATGATTAACAAATCAGGATTGATTGTGTTGAGAGAACCAGGTTTCATATCCCAGTTTTGGTGTGCTACTAGACTGATGTGCAGATAAGAGATGTGAATGCCAAGTGGACCAGGTTCATAGCAAACCAATGATAGAATGTTGATCGAGCGCGAAAGGCCAATATTCCCATGCAAGTTGGAGTCTCTAGAAGATTTTGTCCGTGCCCTAAAAGGAATACACAAATTGGAAGACTTTGTGGTAAAAAAGGAACTTGTATTTATGGAAAATACTTGCGTGGAAAAAGAAGGTAGAAGAGTTGGAAACCAAATCTAAATAGGAGAGTTTTTCCTTAACAGAAGAAGATTTTCGGCCAACCTTGCAACTATAAAAGAAGACTTTTTGTTGCACCTCAAGACTACTTCTATTGAGAGAAATCATCGAGAATACGTCTGACAATAGCAAACACAACAAAAATATTACTTCTGAAGATTTAAACTAATTAAGTGAAGAACCAATTCCTGAAGATGAAGCTGCTCAAGTTCTTTAGTTGTTAGGTTGAGTCAAGTATTCTAAATTGTAACCTATTTGCTTATTAAAAAAGTGTAATAGAAGGTTATCATTGAAACTTCGATTTTCTGTAAGCTTCCTAGACTAGAGTTAGTTTGGGAAGGGTTTCTATAATTGGGTTGATTGTAGGGTTAGTATACTAGAGTTAGTCCCCTTGGTTATAGGGTTGTAACCTAAAAACTGTTTTTTGAAGTTTAGTGGAGATTTTTGAAAAATCCTATTGGGTAGGTCGTGATTTTTATTCCCTTGAGCGATGAGGTTTTTCACGTAAAAAAACCTCGGTGTTGATTAATTTTCTGCAATTATTTTTATTGTGTTTGTTTGGATAGTTCAAAGAGTCAGGTTCTTTGAAAACGCAAAAATCAGGAAAGACACAATTTAACCCATTTTTTGTGTCTAGGTGCATCTTAAAATAACATAGATGGATTTAATTAGTAAGCGCATTGACCGGAGGATTAAAGCTTGTGATAACGGCAATGATGTTAGTTCTGTGCAAGGGAAACAAGCAGGCCTTCGAGGCGAGCACATAGAATTTTTGTCGCAGTTTCGAAACGATAGTGATGGTGGGAATAGTCTTTTTTTTTTGTTAGTTTAGGGATATTTTTTATCCAACTAGTTATAATGTAGCTAAATACTAATTAGTTTTGAGATTGTATATGTTCAAAATCGTATGACCTCGGGTTTGTAGGCTCGGGAGGTCGCATCGAGGGCTGAAGTTCGGTAGAGACCTCGCCCGGGCTCGAAGACAGAACAAGAGGCTCGAAGACATTGGTGCTCGAGGAGTATCGAAGCCGAGTACGGTCGATTCAAGAATAGTACCGTTATGAGTTTGTTACAGAAGGGCAAGATTCTCGCCACGTCCTCAAGATCATGGCATAAATTCCGGAATAGATTGGTACGAATTTGTACTAGGTGGTTACACAACTGTCCCAATAAGATGCTTTATTGTAAATAGAAATATACCTTATTTAGTTTTCTCCTCCTATATAAAGGGGACCCCAATCATTTGTAAGGAGGGAATCATTTGGCAAAGAATATACTATCTTACTTTCTCGTTCATTGTTCTTCAGAATTATTCTCTAGCTTTATTGCTCTTACTTTACCGTTCTTGCTTTATTGTCTCTAACCCACCTCGAGGTCATCGAGCTCGAGGTCCATATCGCACAAGTAACACTGGTTTGGTTCTTTGATTCTTCTCCTTTATACTCTATATTACTTGCTTACTAATTAGTATTGGACTAGATCACATATCTTTAAAATAACAAATCAAATTTAATTGTTACTTGTATTTTTAAGATAAACGGAAATAGTAGCTAATTTCTAATCAGCAGTGTAAAAAGTGGCTAATTTCTTAAATTATCGAATGTCTTTTAAATTCAAAGAATGAAAGCAGTGTCATATAAGGAGAGGTCATCTTAGCTACAACCACATGACACAGGCCCGTCGTACCTACTTATGACCATCAGTCAGTTAAGCTCAATGGCAGATCCACCCTTTAGGGTGAGGGTAGTATGGAACCGGCTAGGTTGGTAAAATTATCATAAATATTTTTAAAAAAATTCTGAAAATTATGATAAATATTTGATCCTGTCACCCCCAGTCAAAAACTAGACAAAAGGTACCATGACTGATAAACCTTTTTGAAAACTTTTCTCATGTTTAAAATTCAAGTTCGAATTTATCTTGAACCTTGTCTGATTTTTTCTTTTCGTTGTACTTTTTTATTTCCTTTGTCTCAGTCATTTCCTTTTGGGCTACCTCCCAATTTTCTTTGTGATTTTTTATTTTATAGATTTTTTTCACTATTCTATTACTTTATTTGTGATCTTTAGCAAGAATACTCGGAAAAGAACCTTCAAAATTTAAAAATTTCATAAATAAGCATTTCTCTTAATCTCGAATCTTTTAGTTTTTTTTTCATTCAAAATCAAAAAACTTAGAGTATTGATTGAAATTTTAGATTGAGAATCAAATTTAATTTTCATAATTTCTTTTTTATTATAACATAATAATTTGTGTTATTCTATGATTCATAAATTCAATTTAAATCTCTTGCCTAGAAAAATATGACATTTATGATTTTAATTTTTTGGAATCTTGTAGTTTATCTAATTCAGCATTTACTTATGGGTATAATTTATTTATTGAAATTTTTTTTTTCTTATTTTGATTGGTGGAAGTCCTTTATGAAGTTGTTATTTTACTTGTGCAAATTTATTTTTAGCATATAAAAAAGGATGTAGTTCCTTAGTGAAAATATTGGTTTTACTTGCATAATTAATAATAAAGGCGTGTTCCTTATTTAAAATGCTAATTATATTTGTTTCTTGATGTCTTAGATGTAATTTTAATACAAAAATAACATATCCAGTGAAATTCCACAAGCATGGTTAGGGAAAGAGATGTAATTTTCTTATTTGAAAATAAAAAATACCTATTAAATTGCCCGAATAAACAAAAAAAATTAACCGAACAAACTCTATATTAGTTGTTACAACGTGTACATTAAGGTAAATTGTGACATCTGTCGACTTCAAATTCTAAATCAGCCTCCGGTTAAGCTCCTCAAAAATATCAACATATCATGATTTTTAAAGCTTGGTCTACTTCGATTTAATGTAAACTAAAATAAATGGCATATGTTCAAACAAAGGGAATCAGGTTTCGTTGGTATTTTAGTAATACAAAAATATGCACTAAAACATTTAATATTAACAATAAATATTGAATGTTGTAATAGTATAATAGAATGTTGTCTCCTTTACTTTGACACTTGATCACGCTCAAGGTATTGTTATCTCTAATCCAACCTCTAAACCCTCGGTAATGACTTTCGTCTATACTCTGGGAGTGGTG
>ML415167.1:2835-28535 GCA_005239525.1 Nicotiana knightiana
AAAAAAAAAAAAAAATTTGGGTCCCCCCGTCACATAAAAGTTGAAGAATTTTGGTCCCACTTTCAAGTAGAGCATCGTATTGTTGTTGATACACATCTTCGGAGTCAAAATTTTAATTTATTCGAGATATTTCATTTTATTATATGTTGAAACTTTAATAATAATGCATATTTTTTTTATTTGTATGTGTTCAATTTCGTTATTTGTTATCTTTTTCGAAACTAGTATCTTAAATTTATCCGATTCGTTTTGTGTTTTTTTTTGCGAAACTAGTATGTTAAATTTATCCGGACTTAATAATTATTTATATATATATGTGTTTCATGTCGTTTAATGTTTTATTAGTAATTAAATTTATTTGTTGTTCATGTTTAGTTTAGATTCTTTTTTAGCGTGGTAAAATCTAGACCTTTTTAGCGTAGTAAAATGTAGACCCTTGTAGCGTAGTAAAATATAGAGTCTTGTAGCATAGTAATGTGTAGTATTGTAGCGTATAAATACTTTAGTTTAAGTATCTTATACTGGTAGTCGAAAATGCAAACTTTGTACAATTAAGTTAATAATTGTACAATACACAAAATTATAAAAATATTAAATTTGACGCGTAAGTAATTATTAATGTTAATTTGGTGCCACTGGACCTCAAAATATCGAGCCCGAACCCAAATATATATATATAAAAAAAAAATTGTACAATAAATTAATTATAAAACATGAATTAAAATTACAAAACAATCACATAAAATTATAAAAATATTGAATTTGACACATAATTACTAATGTTAATTTGGTGCGACTGGGCGTCAAAATATCGAGCCCGGAACCCAAATATATATATATATATATAATTTGTACAATAAATTATTATAAAACATGAATTAAAATTATAAAACATGAATTAAAATTATAAAAATATTGAATTTGACACATAATTACTAATGTTAATTTGGTGCGGCTGGGCCTCAAAATATCGTGTCCGGAACCCAAATATATAAATATATATATTATTGATAGTTGTGTGCTACTGAGACTCAAATAACGAGCCTGGAACCCATAGGTTTAAATTTTGTATAACTTTAAAAATTGTGTAGCTCAAAAAATTAATATTAAATATACAGATAAAATACAAATAATGTTGTTTTAATTTACAGTGGACGACATGGACCCGATGATACATCTCGGCCCTCGGACGTTGGATCTATTAGCCCTACAGCCCGAACATAGATCCGAGTATATATGGGACTGATAGTTGCTTACGCAGACTTTCTGGGCCAGGAGAGTGGAGTACATGTGAGAGTTTTTGAATGATAGAACTCTACATCCCGCGTGGTCCATTACCTGGAGGATCTAGGATTTTACCGGATTATTAGGATTGGCTGGATACAGCTCGACTGGGCTTTGATCACGGCGTTGATTGAGCGGTGGCGACTGGAGACGCACACTTTCCACCTGCCCATCGGCTAGGCCACCATCACCCTTCAGGACGCCGAGATTCTATATGGCCTGCCAGCTGATGGCTTGCCAGTTTTGATGTCGTATAACATGAGATATTATCAGCGGCAGGCCTATTGGGATTATCTGGAGAGGCTCACTGGTTTCAGGCCTGTGGACCAGGCGGTCGGGTATGGGTCCAGCCGTCTGCAGTTGACCTCCATTATAGCGCACCCGGAGGAGATCCACCATACTATCACTGACGAGTTAGAGGAGGTGGATGTGGTACGATATACGAGGTTGTTATTGCTCGTTATACTTGGTGGGTTATTTTCGAACACTTCGGAGAACCTAGTGAGCCTCCATTTTCTGCACCATATTGATGGGTTCGAGACTACATCCATGTACAGTTGGGGTGCTGCTGTCCTTTCATTCATGTACAGGCATTTGTGCCGGGCTTCTATCGGCACACAGAGAGACGTTTGTGGCTTTCTGCCGCTACTACAAGTGACAACATATTCAAATAATATGTCCATTAGTTGCAATTGTACCTAGTTATAGTTATTCTTATACTTTAAGTCAACTCTCTATGTTAGGTTTGGGACTGGGAGCGATTTCTGCAGTTTCAGCCACCTCTACCACAACTACCGGCTAATGTAGAAATTTCGGAGCTTCCTCTAGCCTGGAGGTGGGTTGTGCGTCGTGCTCTTGCACGAGATTATGATGCCCATCATAATCTCCCCCTCTGCAGGGATGTTTTTGCTCTGCTGGACGACGCACAGGTGAATATCTAAATAAACTTACTTGGTATAGATTAACGTAGTTATGCGTCTACTAACAGTCTGTGTTCTTATTTGATAGTTTATCTGGACGCCGTACAATGATGATGTGTTAGATACCCTGCCAGCGTATTGCAGGTTTGGCCGACAAATTTGGATGTCTTCTGTCCCGATCGTATGCCTCGATATTGTTGAGCATCATGCCTCCGAGCGAGTATGTCGTCAGTTTGGCCTGCCGCAGCCTATACCGAGTCCGCCTACATGGCATGCCAGACACTTTGAGAGGGATGATCGGTCCAGGGTGGACGACACATTTACGGCATGGCTTGAAGAGCAGTTGGGTATTTGGGACAGGCGAGGTGACTTGATCCCACCTCCCCAGTTTTGTTCTATTCAGAATTATATGGCATGGTACCGTACTGTTACCCGACTTATTGTCGGGAACCCAGTTCATCTGCCACACGGTCGATACGTCCCATACGCCGGGAGACACGAGGNAAGTCCGTCTACATGGCATGCCCGATACTTTGAGAGGGATGATCGAATCAGGGTGGAAGACACATTTACGGCATGGCTTGAAGAGCAGTTGGGTATTTGGGATAGGCGAGGTGACTTGATCCCACCTCCCCAGTTTTGTTCTATTCAGAATTATATGGCATGGTACTGCACTGTTACCCGACTTACTGTCGGGAACCCAGTTCATCTGCCACCCGGTCGCTACGTCCCATACGTCGGGAGACACGAGGCCCTGGTATGTTTTCTGTTATTATTAATTATATACCTGTAATTTTGTGCAAAATATGTAGTTTATATTTTTTACTTTGTGCAGGCGATTGGATTGCTTAACGTCTATCACATGGGGCAGCAGATGCAGAGTTAAGTCCACGATCCTGTGGTCATGCAGCAGTATAGTCAGTGATTCATGGATATGGCTACTCAGACACTGCAGCGAGCCCGGTCGGATCAGCGCTTGGCATACGAGGCTGATTATATAGACCCATCACAGTACCAGCGAGGTCGTGGTATCCAACGGCCTCGTGGCTCCCGACGACCTGGTGGTGCCGGACGACGTGGTCGTGGGAGGAGAGAAGGTGGTCCCCAGCTAGGGGGCGTTGAGGCTCCTGCGGATGATGTTGATGATGATATGGTAGGAGTCATGGATGGGACGGACATGCCGTCTTACAGCCATGGAATTTACCTCACTCAAGTGCCCTCGCAGATGACCCCATCAGGTCAATTAATGATCATGAGATCGGATATTCAAGGGGAGGATTGGGGTAGGTACTTCCCAGGCCCGTCTACAACTAACGAGGAACGACCGACCCGAGATTTGTATAGTGGGCGCCGACTGAGTTATGGCTCCACATCACATGCGCATGTATGCATTTATTTGTATTGAATTTGAATTTGTTTTGACTGTAACTTATTTGTTTCCTTTAACTTCATTAATTTTCTTTTTGAAGGCTTCATGCGATGCTACGACAGATGACTACATTCAGGATCCAGACACGATGATGATGGTAAGACAATATAAATTGTTGTGAATTGTTATGTAATTTTCTATACTAAATTTTATATTATTATGTAGCATTCTACTGGACCTGACATCACCGCCGATACATGTCATCATGCGCTGCATCTGGCTATAAGGAGACGATTTGATGATGATGATCCCGATAGCTTACCTCGGCTGGCGGGAATGATGCGCCTCAGACCAGCGGCTACATTGAGACACACCGGTTGCGGGACACATTGATTCGGCCTTCTTTCACTTTTTTTTGTATTATGGCGTNGACTGCTAACATAACAAAAATACACTAAACACATACATGCAAGTGTTTAACCTCGGCTGTCATTTATTCTCCGCTCCAACCACTTAAATCGTTCTTCTAACTGTTCTTTTTCTTCTTCAACCTCTTTAAGTTTCTCCTTCACCTCCGCAAGTTCCCGTTTATATCGGTTTTTCTTTTCCTTTTAAGCTTCACAAGTCCATTTTGCTTTCCATTTTTCTCGTCCTACCTCCTTCAGTTTAGCCCTCAAGTCTGCAATACTTCTATTGCCTTCCCTTTCACGTTCCTCTTGTATTGTCCGCAAATTATTATGATAATGTAGTTGTTCTCTATAGCATTGCTGATAACATGAGGGGTCAACCCATTCCTCAAAATCACACATAGGTTCATTGGGATCCTTGTAAAACTGATTCAAACAATGCCAGCAGCGACGTCCAAATTCACCACCGTCCCAACAAAATTGCATCAAGCATGCTTTTCTACAATTGCATTTTGGTGCACGAAGAGGTTGAGCCATTTGTGAAATATTTGCTTTTAGTAAAAAAAACCTTACTTTTAAATGAAATATTTGCTTTTAGTAAATTTTTAGAACACAAATTAACTGGAATGAGTCCGTTATTTATACGCGAGACAACACACACATAACGTAGTGGTAAGTCGCGCTAAATACATAACGTACTATCCAACGACGCTATATTTTGCGTCTTAAATTTGATGATGTTGACATGACGACTTTATGTCAGCTAGTTAGCTTTTTCAGTTAAACAAGACAACACACACATAACGTAGTGGTAAGTCGCGCTAAATACATAACGTACTATCCAACGACACTATATTTTGCGTCTTAAATTTGATGATGTTGACAGGATGACTTTATGTCAACTGGTAAGCTTTTTCAGTTAGACAAAATAACACACACATTGATTCGGCCTTCTTTGACTTTTTTTTGCATTAATATATTTCATAAATCTTGGAACATATACATAGACATGAAATTATTACAACATCAACTCAAGGGTAGTTTGGTACATTAAAAGAACACGCCCCACGATTAGTTTTGCCACCCAAACCAGCTGAAGGACATTTACGTCGGTCGTGCCCTGTTTGCGAGCATATACCACATTTGCGCGCATAAACGGTGTCACTAACATCCATTTGGTTCCATATGCGCGTTCTCTTCTGCACCTGTATTTTACGCCAATATGACTTGTTACACACCATTTAAATGGTTCCGGAGGCCAATAATGCTCAACACCCACTGGTTGCAACTGACCACTATAAGTGTTTAGGTACTTGGCAATAATATATTGTTGATCAACATAGTTGGTCTCCCCAAAACGAATACGTTGAAAGCACTTGATGGCATGTGAGCAAGGCATGTGGTATATGGACCATTTCCCACAAGATCCTAACCTTGATGATTCATTTACAGTATGTACATTATTCCCCCGATTTTGATGGATAGCGGTGCGAACTTCAAAAATATTTTTTTCGTTATCATACTGCAAAAATGAATGCCAATGTGCTTGCCGTCTGTATTTCTCAAATCTCTGCATCGGCACCCCTTTCCATCAATTTAGTTGCAGTTGCAGACCGTTCAACAAACCTCTCTGCCATCTGCTTGAACGACATTCGCACCATGGCTGTGACGGGCAATCCTCTTGCCGACTTCAATAACCCGTTGAAGGACTCTGACACGTTTGTAGCAAGAACTCCCCTTCGTCTGCCACCATCCGCATGCAAAGTCCACTTTTCAGGGTTATGTCGCATTAGCCAACAATAGGCTGCCTCATCTTCTTGCCTAATAGATTCCATATGCCTCCAAAATTTGTGATGTTGGTAGTGTGTTGCTGCCATCCACATCAAATCATGTAGATCCTTATTGGGATATACCTTCTGGAAATTGGCCTTAAAGTGCCTCACACAGTAACGGTGGTATGCATAAGGCTCTTGCCATGCAGGCAAGTTGTCCACAGAACTTAATATACCACCATGACGATCAGATATTAGACAAATACCTGAACGCTGTTTCACAACGTGCTCTTTCAGGTGGTTCAAAAACAGCGTCCACGTCTCTGCGCTTTCATTGGCACAAACAGCAAAAGCCAGAGGAAATATCTGGCCATTAGCATCCATTGCCATGGCTATCAAAAGCTTGATATCGTACTTTCCATAGACATGAGTTTCGTCTATGGATATTACGGGCCGACAATGCGAAAAACTATCAATTGTTGGCTTAAACGCCCAGAACATGTAATTGAATATGTATTCTGGTGTTCCCGAACTCCGCTCAAGCTTCCATTCAACGACTTTTCCGGGATTAAAGCGCTGTAGTGCGGCCATGTACTTTGATAGACCTGCAAAAGACTTATCCCAGTTATCGTAAACAATTTCAAATGCTCGTTTGCGCCCAAGAAATACCTTTCTTCTCGTAATGGTATGGCCATATTCCTGGTGGATTGATGTGATGCACTCTTTGATTTTATACCTTATGGACGCTTCGATGTGCGGAATAAGTACAAGAGAAATCAAGTCAATATCCAAGTTGAAGTGATTACCGTTGAATGTGTCCATTTCACATGTGTGGATGGAAATGTATTTACCCACCTTCCACATACTTGTCTTCTTCTTGGACGCACGCAACATCCAAGGACATGTCCAAAACCACTTGCGGCAAACAACCTTGTATACATCCGAACTTGACTCCATAACCTGCATCTCACGACACTCTTTTACGTTGTTTATTTTACAAGCCCTGATTACGCGCGCTTTATCGGGGAAAAGCATCCCCTTTGAAAGCACCATTGGTCTAGACTCATCCCACATTGCTGCCCGGATTTCATCAAAATTCCTTGTGAGAGCTTCCACATCCCGCAAGCTTGACAACTTATCAATGTAAGGAATCTCCCTTGAATGAAACGACACTTCGGACTCGTACACTCTTCGTCTAGGTGGGGGTCTCTTCAAATCTGGTCCCTCCCCCTCATCCTCATCATCACCATCCTCACGAGGAAAGGGTGTCTCATCCCCGGATTCTTCGTCATTGTTTTCGTAATCACTATTATGTTCCTCACTCTGTGCATCAGCCAGATCCCAATGTAATACGTCATTTTCGGGCAATTGAGTGAGTACGAGTGGTTCAACTTGCTCGTTTTCACTGCACAACCAAACAGAATATTAGCTATTGAAATTAATAAATACTTTTCATATAGCTATATAACTTGACTTACAAGTCGTTATGTGATGAAATTCCATGATGAACGTTTTCAATTGGGTGATGACTACCAGATGGGCCACTTGTAAAATTCATATCCGGCCGGTACCCTATTCAATATATGAGCGTTAATAAAAATTCAATACACTAAAAATATACATAATTAACAGAAATCACGGCATAAATTTACTACTCGTCTTGTGAATGTTGGAAAGCATGATAGAAATTATTTTCTCCCTCCCCATTCCCCGGCGGTGATAAGTTTAAATAAAAAAAAAGTCTTTCATCCGGAACCTGTCCGGCAAAAACTGCTCCAGAATAACCACCCGATGACTGCGGGGTATCTCTACTACACACAACCTCGTTTTTTGGAACGTCTACAACCTTCACGTACATTTCCAACAATGTGATTAAAGGAAATTCTCGGCATTCATCCGGAGTCCTCAGAAAATCACTCAAAGTTTCATCATCGTCGATGTTAAACTCCGAGTAAAAAGCAACCCCTTGCGGAGTGACGAAATACGGATATCGTCCGGTTACTTTAAGTAACACTGAACGTTTGCTCACACCCATTTTTTTGCATAACAACGATCTCAGTTTATCGTACTCCATGGTTAGTGGCAATTTAACATGACACTGAGCAGGTAAATTATAGTCCACAGAGTTATTCTCCCTCACAACCTCACCCCCTCCCAATATAATGAAACTCTTATTCTACGCTCTTCAGACATAATGAAAAAATGCTTGAGAATTTTAACAACAATAAACGTTTGATCAAGAGTTAAATTTTTTTAGTGATTGAATGAAATGCAATTCTAACCGCTTTATGTAGAATGGCTGGCCGGAGATTTTTTTTTTTTTTAATTGTATAGCGCCAAAGCAGTAAGCACTATACATTTTTTGAATTATTGGTGAACCCAGGAAGCAAGTATAGCGCCACAGTACACGGTGCTATACATAAAAGATATATAACGCCGGGTACTATGGCTTTATACCCTGTCAGAAAAAAAAATTGTATAACGCCACACTATGTGGCGCTATACACTAACGACCGTTAGTGTATAACGCCACATAGTGTGACGTTATACCCAGTTCGATCCTATCTTTTTTTTTTAATTTATTTTTGTTCTATTTATCTAATTTTAGCCTAATTAGGTTTCGGACTCTCACTGCAACATGTAGCCCTATTAGTTTGATAGGTACTACTTGTTTTGGGGACAATACAATTGGCACACTGTACTGTGTATATTTGTTGTCCAAATTGATACGTGGGAGTTCTGAGGTCGTTAGTATTCACCACATGACATCATGCTCGCGTTATCTCCTGTCCAACAACTATACCTCTTTAATTTGCTCATCCAATTCTTCCGCACCTAACAAATGGTATACTTACGAAAAATTTGAACCGTGAAAAAAAGAAAGAGAATTAAAAATAGTTTGCATACGGTAAGTTTGGGCTAGTCGGAATAATTTATTTGGGGTTTTGAATTGTGTGCTAATATTTATGGCTACCGGATGCTATTTGTTTTCTCCGACCGGCTTAAAGTGAATTTCTCTCAAATTTTACCTTGGGATCAGATCAGATACAATAATTGGGCCTCACGTTACCCACTTGGGCCGAGACACATCCGATGATGTTTGGGCTCACCTTTCTCCCTTTTAATAGAGAGCCGTTCCACTTTCCTCATTTTCAAAATTCAAATTTAGTCCTCATTCCGCAAATATCTCTTAAATAGTGCCCTTTTCCACAACGGCACCTTGCCCTCCAACAAACCCTATATAAGCCCTCGTACTCTCTCCCCTCTTTCAAATCAAAAGCCAAAACCCTTCCGCCATCACTCACAGCTCCAGTTGTGCGTGCGTATATATATACACTGTACCGCTCTAGGTATATATATTTTCCCTTGATTTATTGATTCATCGGAAGCGAAAATGTCTTTGAGACCGAGTGCGAGGACGGAGGTTCGTCGGAACCGGTATAAGGTAGCCGTGGACGCGGAGGAAGGAAGGCGTAGGAGAGAGGATAACATGGTTGAGATTCGTAAGAATAGGAGAGAGGAAAGCTTGCAGAAGAAGCGACGTGAAGGCCTTCAACCGGATCAGCTACATAATGTTCCTGTTCAGACAACCTCTGGCGAAAAGGTGGAAAATAGATCTGTATATTTCATTTCCTTATGTTTTATCGACTAGTACTGTTAGATTAAGTTTCTGATTAGATTGAATATTGACCTTTCCTGATTTTTTATCAGTTAGAACATTAACTTATGATTTCCTTGATTTTCATCATGTATTTATCTGTTTGGTGAAATTTAGGATTTTCCTAGTAGTATTTTTCTCAACATGGATTGATATTGTACAAGGATTTTTCTGTTGAGTTGTCATTATGCTTTTGACAAACTTGTCTTGACTTGCTATGAAGTGTTTTCGAATGTTTATGTTTGGTCGTTGTTGACTTGTTTGTAGATATATGCCCAAACGATGAGTGAGGTGTTGTATAGATTTGAATATTCTTTTTGTACTAGACTGTGACTTCTCCCAAGTGTCCATTGGTTTGTTTATATCTGCATGTGAAAGCAGTTGCATGGTTTTATGAAGCCTATTGAACATATTGGTTTTGCGACAAAGTTTTGTTGTAACGATCTGCAATACTTGAAATATGTTTTACTCTTTTCTTCATTTGTAGCTACTGATGTTTGTTTCAAATGCCTTTGTTTTGCAGACAGAGATGATACCACAATTGGTTGCAGGTGTTTGGGGCGAAGATGGCAATGTACAGCTTGAGGCTACTTCATATTTCAGAAAAATGCTCTCAATCGGTAATCATTGTTATGTAGATGCAAATATTCCTGTTTTTATTGCCGAGTTTTCTGGTGGTTTCTTACCCAGTAGACATAATTTCTCGATTTTGATAACTATACAGAAAGGAGTCCCCCAATAGCGGAAGTAATTCAAGCTGGTGTAGTTCCTCGTTTTGTTCAATTTCTTATGAGGGATGATTTTCCACAGCTTCAGGTGTTAAACCCCTCCACTACTTGCATTATCCTTGTATCGTCCTGCAAGATAGATAGTCTGACTACAAGTTTCCTTGTATCTATCAACATTACTTCAGTTTGAGGCAGCTTGGGCTCTCACAAATATTGCATCTGGAACATCTGAGCATACGAAGGTGGTAATTGATTCTGGCGCAGTCCCAAGTTTTGTGAAACTTCTTGGTTCTCCTAGCGATGATGTCCGAGAGCAGGTATACACAAGAAAAATAGATTAAATTTTGTTCGTAGTTATTTATGATGGATTTGTGTTGTCCTTGCTCTTCTTCTATTATACTTCTGAGGTATGCAATAATATTGGTATTTGTGGTTCTGACAACATGACTTTTTCATCATTTAGGCTGTGTGGGCTCTAGGAAATGTTGCTGGTGATTCACCAAAATGCCGTGATCTAGTCCTTAGCTGTGGTGCTTTGGATCCCTTGTTGGCCCAATTTAACCCAAATGCCAAGCTATCTATGCTGAGAAATGCCACTTGGACACTTTCAAATTTCTGTAGAGGGAAGCCACAACCTTCTTTTGATCAGGTGTGTCCTAAACGCTTGATTTATTTGTTGACCAGTGATCAATGATACAGACTTTTTACAGCAGTCATAAATTCTTAGTCCTTGCTGATGAGGAATGAGCGAGTAGTTCCATTTCCCTTATCATAAGTAATACTGTGGGAGGTTGTTCCTTCCCTCATTTCTTAGTAGCTTATGTTAAATAAAATGCAAATGCCCCGAGTTCAATTAAGGTGAAGTTGTTTCATTGGACAAAGCCGGGGTTTGTCCTAGATGCATTTTACCTGTTACAGTCTTCTTTTTGAAGCAATTAATAATTACTGATTTTGTCGAAAACTAAATTTATGTTTTCTGAACAAAAGCAGTGGTAACTTCTATCTTATTTATTGTTTGAATAAAGTTAAGAAGCATTACTACGATTTCCTTTTCTACATCTGTATGTTTTTAAGTAACTGTTTTATGATATGTAAGACACGTTAGCCCAACTTTTTCCGTCTTCATTTTAAGACTTCTTTATCCCTTAGGTGTGGTAGATCGAAACTGACATTTACTCCCTCCATTTCAATTTATGTGAATCTATTTGACTGGGCATGAAGTTTAATAAAAAAGAGAAGACTTTTGAACTTGTGGTATAAAATGAGGCACATATATTTTGTGTGGCTATAAATCATTGCATAAACATAATTTGTTTCCAAATATGGAAATGGTCATTCATTTTGGCACGGAAATAGGTTTACATAAATTGGAACATAGGGAGTATAATTATTATCCAAAGTATAAAAGAAATATGTTATTTGGAAAATGAATGAAACGAACATGTTATGAGGAACAAATGTTGTGGAAACTGGAAGCTCTGCCTCTCATAATCTGTAAACTGGATGTACAGACAAGGCCTGCTCTTCCAGCTCTTCAACAGCTAATACATTCGACCGATGAAGAAGTTTTAACTGATGCATGCTGGGCACTCTCATATCTTTCCGATGGTACAAATGATAAAATTCAAGCTGTTATTGATTCTGGAGTATGTCCCCGACTGGTTGAGTTGTTAGGGTAAGCACCCTGATTTTTTTAGTGTACTTCTGGGTTATCGAGTTCTATAATTATTATCTTTCTCACTGATGGGTGGCATTTGTATGTCCGATCTTATTGATTGTTTTTCATATTTTTAGTCATCCTTCACCGTCGGTGCTGATTCCTGCTCTAAGGACAGTTGGAAATATCGTCACCGGAGATGATATGCAAACTCAGGTATATTTTGGAATAGTTTGTCTGTTTATTCAAATAATGCCTGTCTTGCATTGGTAGTAGTCGTTGGTTCTTTCAGTGCATGATTGCTGAATGCATTTTTTTTTTCATTTCCTGTGGTTTAATCTGCAACGTCCTCTCTACTTGATGACTTTAGGTTAATTTGTTATTTTGCAACTGCCTTTTGGATTTTTGACTTTAGGTTAATTTGTTATTTTGCAACTGCCTCTCTACTCATCTGGTGCGAAGTGTTTGATTGCTTTTAACTTCCCACCCCATTAATCTACTTTGGAATTTGTGCATAGTCATTCTCTTTATTCTTAGCTCTTGAAATCCTCTTAACCTGATGTCAGAAACTAAAAGCAGGGATGACGAAATAAAAGACATTATGAATAACTTCCAATAAAACTCCAGAAATTTTTGAACTTTCAAGAAATTGGCTGTAGAAATAAACACATTAAACTCAATTGCTGCCTCACATGTTACTGAATCTTTGGATGATATTACATTGACAAACTGAGCTTTTATTATGTTGGGCAGTCGGCGCACTAAGCTCCCACTATGCGCGCGGGGTCGGGGGAAGAGCCGGACCACAAGGGTCTATTGTATGCATATATATATACACATACACACATATATGACATCTTATAAGTGGTTATACCCATTAATCTACTTTGGAATTTGTGCATAGTCATTCTCTTTATTCTTAGCTCTTGAAATCCTCTTAACCTGATGTCAGAAACTAAAAGCAGGGATGGCGAAATAAAAGATATTATGAATAACTTCCAATAAAACTCCAGAAATTTTTGAACTTTCAAGAAATTGGCTGTAGAAATAAACACATTAAACTCAATTGCTGCCTCACATGTTACTACTGAAAGAGCCGGACCACAAGGGTCTATTGTATGCATATATATATACACATACACACATATATGACATCTTATAAGTGGTTATACCCATTAATCTACTTTGGAATTTGTGCATAGTCATTCTCTTTATTCTTAGCTCTTGAAATCCTCTTAACCTGATGTCAGAAACTAAAAGCAGGGATGGCGAAATAAAAGATATTATGAATAACTTCCAATAAAACTCCAGAAATTTTTGAACTTTCAAGAAATTGGCTGTAGAAATAAACACATTAAACTCATGCTGCCTCACATGTTACTACTGAATCTTTGGATGATATTACATTGGCAAACTGAGCTTTTATTATGTTGGGCAGTTCGGCGCACTAAGCTCCCACTATGCGCGCGGGCGGGGTCGGGGTCCGGCTCTATTGTATGCATATATATATATACACATACACACATATATGACATCTTATAAGTGGTTATAAATGATTATGTGATATTAACTAGGACCCCAAGAATTAGGGAACTTTTCTTATTCCATCTAGTTCAATACTCCTCTATAAGGGAGCATTTTTTTTTACTTAATAAGGACATTCTCTCTTCTCTCTTTATATACTAAACAATTATGTCTCTTTGTTTCGTTCAGTGTCATCAATCATCTGGTTTGCCCCTCTATAAGGGAGCATTTTTTTAACTTAATAAGGACATTCTCTCTTCTCTCTTTATATACTAAACAATTATGTCTCTTTGTTTCGTTCAGTGTATCATCAATCATCAGGCTTTGCCCTGTCTCTTGGTCTTGTTGAATGGTAATCACAAGAAAAGTATAAAGAAGGAAGCTTGTTGGACAATTTCAAACATTACAGCTGGCAACAAGGAGCAAATTCAGGTAAACAGTTGCTAGCAGTATAACATCGCTCGCCCTCCGCCCACACCCCCAACAAAAAAACATCTGGATTACAAATTTAGCTATCTCTTTTGGCATTCCTTTAACTTGAAGATGTATATTGATTGTTTCAACTGCACTTCATGGTCAAAGTATTCTATCTTGCTGCAGTGTGTAATTGAGGCTGGTGTTTTTGGTCCTCTTGTTAATTTGCTTCAAAATGCGGAGTTTGATATTAAAAAAGAGGCTGCATGGGCAATCTCCAATGCCACATCTGGCGGTACTAATGAACAGATCAAGTAAGAATTTGATATTCTGGTTTCTTAGAACCATAATTTTTCTGGCATACACCTAGACGATCTTATTTTGTTTTGTATCTTATCCTGCAGATACCTTGTAAGTCAAGGTTGTATCAAACCACTCTGTGATCTCCTAGTCTGTCCTGACCCGAGGATTGTCACAGTTTGTCTTGAAGGGCTTGAAAATATATTGAAGGTTGGCGATGTTGAGAATTTGGGTGAGGCAGGAAATATAAACGTCTATGCTCAAATGATTGATGATGCAGAAGGTATAGAAAAAATAGAGAATCTTCAAAGTCATGACAATCAAGAGATTTATGAAAAGGCTGTGAAGATTCTTGAGACGTATTGGTTGGAAGAAGATGATGAGACCATGCCACCTGGTGATGCGCCCCAACAGGGTTTCCAGTTTGGAGGTGGGGATGTCTCTGTACCATCAGGTGGATTCAACTTCAACTGAAAGGTCTGTAACTGAACTTTTTATCCTTAATGTTCCTAAGAATGTTCCCAACAATTTTGCTAGTGCATATATATATTTCTTTTTGTTTTTTAAGCATGGAGCGTCAATTTTCAAACTGCAGGATTTTTCGGGTGACGCATTACCTCTAGAAGTGAAAACTGTGGTTCCAGTTTAAGGTTTTGCAAGTGAAAACTGATTGTGCTGGTTCCAGTTTAAGGTTTTGCATAGCTTAAGGGCTTGCGTAGGAGCAATGTCAGTGTCCTGAGCATTAGCCGTTCAATCTATTCTCTAAGAAGGATCCTCAAATATTCCCTAAAATGTTGGGAATTTGCTACGTTCCCTTAAATTCTTTGTTCACCCGACTTAAATGATTTATTGGCATCACCTCTTCTTGATGTTGAATTTAATTGCTTAGATATTATTAGTCTATTTCGATGATGAAAGTTAGTAACATTTGAGTATTGAAAGTAATTTCTATACATTAGTCTTTTCTCATGTTGGGAGTGTTCCTTTTGACGAAAACTATTAATTGCTGATGATATTGTCAGTTGCAAGATTTAATCGCTTCTTCATTTGCAGCCTAAGAATTACACAACAGACAGTCTTCTGTGGAAAATTTGACTCTAGTTGTTTAAAGCTACAAATTTGAATGGTTACGAACTTACTATTATTTCGACGAACCATTCTTATTATCATCAAATTCCCTCATTAACCTACTTCCATTGAATGCATCAAGGCATTGTTGGAGACGTCGAGCTTTGTGGCTTGATTGAATCCTCGAACGAATTAACCCATTTGTTGTGGTTGATGCTCGTTGCGTTTGAACCCATTAAGTTCAATTTTTAACATCTTCAGGTTAAACTACAATAGCATGATATCGGGGTTTTAATTCTTCATTGCGGAACTTCTAACTTAATGGGTGTATATTAGCCAAAATATCTCGATGAAAATTGAAAATTATAGTGAGACCCCGCTTCCGCAACAAAATTATAAAAAGATTGTAATTCCAATGTGAAATTATTATACTCTTGAATGAATTACAGTACAAGAAGCCACCTAATGAAGGATGTTTATTAAACAAAGGAGAAAATAACTAATATGTGGCATAATATAATATTTAAACATAAAGTATTGTGTTAGAAACATACGAATCTAGAGATCCTCATTGATGTTCAGCAACAAAAGTAAATGTGCTCGTATACATTCGAGCAATGGCTTCTCATTCACATGCTCCAATTCCAACTTCTCTGCCTTAATAGGATAAGGGTGAAAAGCTGTCGTGAACCCTTTCGAGTTTACACTCGCAGTTTGAACACCACAGGCGCTGTTAATGTTGTTGTTGTTGTTTTAATGACAATGCTTTCACCACCAATTGCTCAGCTTCTTCTTCAGTCATTACTTTCTTCCATTCTTTCTCCAAGAAATCATTCAAATCTACAGCCCCATGTCCTCCTACACCAAAATTAGACTTCTCCATTACCACCCCACCAAAACCTATCTCATATATTTTGCCTCCATTCTTGTCCCATCCACCAAGTAGCACACCAGTTTGTAACATATTTTTCTTGTTGTTAATGTCATATGCAGATAATACCGTACCAACAATCTCGGCCGCAATCGTAGCAGTAGTTTCTTGATCAAGAAAGTTGCGAGCATCTTCTAAAAGGATTTCTGTATCTGCTCCAAGTGCACAGTGACACAAGAAAACATTCGCAGTCAGCTGTGTGATTATTTCAGTGGAGCCAAGAATGACGCCGCCGTCGTAAGTGACGCCGACGATGGTGGTGGTGGTTTTTGACGGGTGGGACTCGTCGGAATCAATGCACATCCTTCAGGTGTTATTTAAAAATTGATCAAACTGAAAATAATGAGAGTGATGTGTGGTGGATTCAACCGAGGGGTTTTAATATATAAAGAGTTTTCACTACAAATTTGCTTCGGAGTAGGAAATAAAAGGAGATTTCCTAAATGGGATCGTAGAACCGTAGTTCTGTTACTAGTTTAAGTGGGATATGAAATGAATACTACTTCAACAAGGATTCGGAAGAGGGAGACTTTCCTAAAATGGAATAATTATGATATTTCCTCAAATTACTTAGTTTGACCATGTTTATGTTTTGAACATTTGGACTTTTGGCCGATTGTTGAGGTAGTGTGGAATAAGAAAGCGTTATTGTTGGCTTGCGAACAAAGTCTCACCATGTAGTGATCATCTGTTTGGAAAGCTACTAGGTAATTGGAATTAGTGTAATTATTAGGGTAGTAATTACTAAGCTAGTAATTATACAGTTATGTAATTACAACGACCTGTTTGGTTCCACAAGTGTACTTACACAATTAAATTAAATTTTAAATGAAGTAATTATCAAAACTTAAAAGTTAATATGATAAATATATGCTTATAAATTTTTATAAGTATAAATGATATTATATTTGGTATTTAAGAGTATTTTTTTCTGTAAATATACATTAATTAGTAATCATATATTTATAATTAATAATGTAAAAACAATTTTTATCTATTTTTTAAATTAATAATATTGAATTTAGATACTTAGAAAAATAAAAATATATATTTTGTAAGAACATCATGGAACTCATGTTTGATAAAATAAATTAATATTTATAATTATTCAAGTATCTAAAACTACTAAAACAAGTAAATTGGAACCATGAATAAGACACAATTTCAAAATTCAAAATTCAAAATAAAAATAGTCCAACATATATCAAATTCCAACATAATGATAGTAAGTTCTACCTCAACTAAACATTAAGAAACAAAATAAGTTTATAACCACATTCAACAATGAAATTTCGCCTTAATTGCATGACTCATTATTTCTAATATTAGGAGGTATAGTTTCAAAAACTAGAATAATAAAATAAATAAAATATAAGTAATTACATGAAATCACAAGAAGTAAAGGTAGAGAAATAAAAGATAAATAATGTACAAAAAATATATTTTAAAATTTCAAAAGAAATTAAAAAGTATAAATAAATTTAAAAAATTAAAATGACAGACATAAAAAGTTATAAAGAAAATAGATTAAAATAAAAGAAAAAAGGAAAGAAACACCAATTCTCACCTCACTCTTGAGAATTGGAGAGTGTAATTACACCCAATTTTATGCTGACCAAGTAGTAGTGGCAAATGAGCGGATTGAGTTGGATTTGGACGGGTTGAAAATGAATAGAGCAAAAACGGATTGTAACCCAACCCCCCTCCTTTTTATACGGATAAAATATGGGTAGGATAAAAAGTACTCTATTTGTAGTTCACAAATTCTCAGAAGACAATCAAATTGTGTTTCAATTTCTCTCATTTTCTGTGAGTATGTCCAGCTAAAACAGAAATGTGCTAATTAAGGCCCTTCCATTAGTGCTTGAACTTTACAAAAAGCACTTCATTTTAATGGATAAAAAATGGGTTTTTTAAACATCTTATTTAAGCCCAAGAATTTTATGGTTCTCAAGGAAATTTTTTAACAGTTTAATTAATTACCCTAACAAAATGCATTTGGAACCTATTTCATTAATTAGTAAATTTGTAGTAATAATTTACTGTTGAGAATTTCACAAGTCTTGGCAAAGAATGGTGACATTTTTGCAATATTTCCATGGGTAAATGATTTAACTACTTTTCTGTAGAACTCCATTTCTGGAAAATACTTAACTTAATATTTTCTTTAATTTTTAATTTTTGTATGAGAAAGTAAAAAATACTTCACTTAATCATTATTACATAGAACGTCAAGAAAGTTAGTTTTCTTTTCTATAACCTTTTCAACAAAAAGGACTCCATGGCATTTTTTCGGGATAGTTTTTAACTTATCAACTTTGCGTTACAAAACAAAACGTAATAATCAATGTTAAATATATCATATATGTAAAGTTAGACAATGAAGGTCGAAAACATGTTTATCGGGAAATCAAAACAAATTTAAAACCGCTACAACCCGCATTTTTTGCCCATTTTATTGCGGGTTGAATATGGATTACCCATATTAAAAATGGGCGGGTTGCATACGGGTTTATTGCGGGCGGGTTGAGCAAATGTGGATTGAAATTGCCACCACTACGATCAAGTAATTACTTGGCCAAACAAATATGCCAAAGTGTGTAATTACACCCAAATCCATTTTCAAGGTAACTTTTCAAATATGCTCTTAATGGTGTGAGCAGTGACGGATCCGCGAAGAGGGTTCAAAAAGAAAAAAGTTAAAAACGATTGTAATTAACGAGAGTTGAACATATGACCTTACAAAGGATTTGAACCCCTTTGACCACTTGGCTACACTTTTGGGTTGTGTCAAAGGAATTCAAAACTTACTATAGAGATAAAATAGATTGTGCCTTATATACAATATAATTTTTCGGTGAAGGGGGTTCGGGTGAACCCCCTTCCGCCCCTGGTTGTGAGTCTTTTAGGAGGAAACCATGCGGACTTGGCCCAAAACGTACAATATCACGTTATGTTAAGAGTATCTTTGATCCGTTTTAACCCAATAATTATATTACCGTGTGTTATTTGATGAATTTAACATTATATATAACGTGACATTTTATACTGTCAATATATTCAATGTATTATAGCATATTAACGTTATCTTTCACGTCAATAATCTCACATTTTTATGAATAATAACAATCTATTTTACATCGTGTGATCAGATTGCGTAACAAAAATTTCTGTGGTATAAGTGATTATAAGTTGAACTCTATTAAAATATAATGATTATTGGATTGTTTTCAATATAATGCTTGAATAGTTTATTCCATAGAAAAAATATAGTTTGAACCAAATGAAAAAAGGATAAGAGAAAAATATAGTTGCTCCCCAAGGTAAAAGAATGGCGCAGCACAAGCATATTTCTTAAAGGCGCTTAATCTTTTCATTTTCTATAATCAAAACAGAATCATAAGGTTTTTCTTTCTTGTTTTGATTCCCCTCTCCTTTAATTTTTTTATTGGAGCTATTACTCGGTTGGTGGTTCAAACCCACAATTTGAGATTGTAGATGGGGTGCTAACCATGTGAACAATTTCCTCTGATCGAATCATAAGGTATTCAATTACTCTTATCTTAATTATCAGTACATATTAATAGTAATAACCTTTTCTAGAAAATGTGATTTAACTTTATGTTAGAACCCCAATTTTCTTTCTAATAGTTCCATGTTGTATCGTCTTCAATGGAAGATATATTGGGCATACTGTATGAGTCAAAATTAAATCAGAGAAATTCGATATGCGGAGACAACCGTCATGAGTAACCTGCGGATCAAATTGATCAATAAGACCGAGGTCGAAAAGTAATCTATAAGGCCGAAGTCGAGTAGTGCAGATAGAAGTAACGGCTAGTTTTGCTTTGAAATCTTCAAAGGGAATATTCAGTAGAATATTCCCTCCAGTTACACTCTTTCTTAGGGGTTTTCCCTTATAAATAGGAAGGGAGGGAGGGAGGGAGACTTCTGTAAGGGGGCTCTTTTTTTTTTTAGAAAATATATAAACATCTCTCTAAAGAGATTAGGGGATCTGTTATCCCATACCCTCAATCAGATCCTAAAATGGTCCTAAGATTATTGTATTTGTCTATCATTTATCTTTATCAAACGAAAGAGGATCCGCCCTACTCAAGATTGGGTGAATCTTTTCTTTTGTTTACATTTTATTGCCATTTAATGTTACTTAATGCATCTTTTTTCATACTATTAAATCTGACCACAATCATTGCCAGCATTCATACTCAACTGTATTTTTCTATTCATGTTATTCATCTCAGATCTAGAATTAACTATCCTTAACTAGGATTTACCCTCTATCTTCTTATTTAATTAATTTAACAAAAAGGTCCCATACTTTTTTGCTCAAATAATTTGGCGCTGTCTGTGGGGATTTTCTAGTTAAAATTTTAGTTTCCTCTAGATCTAAAATTCAATTCTAGTTCCACGTTCTGTTCATGGTGCATATCTCCTAGTACGGAGTCTATCATGAAGTGGAAGATAACTAACCATAGAAAAGCATTTGCTGATTGGCTTCTTTGCTACCCAACAACAATGACAGTGTAATGTCAAACATTTCACAGCCTCTTTCCTATTAAAAAGGAATATAGAGGATGTAGTTCTAGCCTTTTAAAACACTAAACACTCTTTTGATAAACTGTAGCTACTTTAGCTCTTTTTTTTTTCTTACCATCAGTACAATTATTAAGTTTTGGTTACTGATTATGAATGATACTATGAATTTTCATTGAGAAAACTCAAAATGAGAAACAGTGCGACTCTCGGCCCGTTGTCAATCGAGTCACAGGGACTTTCCAAATCAAGGAACAAATACTGCAAAAATACCATGCTGACGTCTACAAGCCCTTACCCGAGTTCGACGAATGCCAGTTCGACCAAATCCCTCGAGCACAAAATATCAAAGCGGACGGCCTTGCCAAATTGGTAGCGGCCACTAAAAGCATAACCGGAGAAGGGAACGTGGTCACTCTCCTCCACTCGTCGACCGATCAAATCGAGGTAACAAACGATTTCATTTGGTTTTAACTAACTATTTTTCTAAGTGGGATAAAAGCAGGAGCATTCTCAGATACGCGAACAGGGAACGATCGCTATTATATATACAAAAAATTCGAAGACGCCAAGAGACCATATAGACTGGGACTGGATTGCTAGCCTGGAAAACATGTAAATCCCTCAAATATGTGTAAGCAAATCATAAGTGTATGAAGCTCGCCCGCATTGTTTCCAAAGCAACGCTGTATTAATCACACAAGTTACACTCGGTCACCTCGCCAGAATTAACATTCGGCCACCTCGCTAGAATTAACATTCGGCCTCCTCGCCCGAATAAAAATCCGACCTCGCTCGAATCGACATTCGGCTTCCTCGCCAAAATTAACATCCGGCCTCCTTGCCCAAATCAAAATTCCACCTCGCCAGAATTAACATTCGGTCTCCTCGCCCGAATCAAAATTCCACCTCGTCAGAATTAACATTCGGCCTCCTCGCCCGAATCAAAATTGCACCTCTCCGAATATACATTCGGCCTCCTCGCCCGAATCAACATTCGGCCTCTTCGTCCGAATAAAAATTCAACCTTGCTCAAATCGACATTCGGCCTCCTCGTTCGAATAAAAATTCGATCTTGCTCGAATCGACATTCGGCCTCCTCGCTCAAATAAAAATTCGACCTCGCTCGAATTGACATTCGGCCTCCTCGTCCGAATAAAAATTCGACCACGCTCGAATCGACGTTCGGCCTCCTCGCGAGATTCGGCCTCCTCGCCCGAATCAACCTTCGGCCTCCTCGCCCGAGTGAATATTTGGCCTCCTCGCCCGAATAAAATTTGACCTCACTCGAATCGAAATTCGGCCTACTCGACCGAATAAAAATTCGACCTCTCTCAAATCGACATTCGACCTCCTCGCCCGAATAAGAATAAAACCTCGCTCGAATCGACATTCGGCCTCCTCGCCCGAATAAAAATTCGACCTCGCTCGAATCGACATTTGGCCTCCTCGCTAGAATAAAAATTTGACCTTGCTCGAATTGATATTCGGCCTCCTTGCCCGATTCAACACTCGACCTCCTTTCCCGAATCAACATTTGACCTCCTCGCCTGAATTAACTAATATTCGACCTCGCTCGAATTAACTCTCATTCGATCTCACTCGAATTAACATTCGGCCTCCTCGCTCGAATTAACATTCGGCCTCCTCCTCCGAATTAACTAATATTCGACATTGCTCGAATTAACTCTCATTTGATCTCACTCGAATTAACATTCGGCCTCCTCTCCCGAATTAACATTTAACCTTGCTCGAATCAACTCACATTCGACCTAGCTCGAACTTGATTCATAGCTAGACCTCGTTCGAGTTAAATATGGCAACATTTGAATTCGACACTCGATCATGTTTGAATTAACGCCTACCAACGGTTCCTTTGAAACCATCAATTGAGGAAAACTCTCAAGAAAAAGAAAAATAGAATCGGGAATAAGAAGCAAAAGTAGCTTTCTAAATCAAAAGAATCGCCCGTCCAGATCTGGGGACGCGGATAACCTCCTCCGACGCTGCCATCCTGGCCTCGTCGGCTTTCTCCAACTTTACCATCTTCTCGATCAACTCACCACTCCAGTGATTGGCCCTGATCGAACTCCGCTCAAGTTCAGCCCCCGGGGATACCACTTTGACTCGAAGATTGGCACCTTCATCCCCGATCCCCACTAATCGACCTCCCCATCCGAATTTCTCGAATTACGATTAAAGAAGTCCGCTCACCGAGCTCGACCAAAAGACGACCTCGATAAGCGGAGGGACTAACTGTATGAGTCAAAATCAAACAAGAGAAATTTGACATGCGGAGACAACCGTCATGAGTTACCTGCGGATCGGATTGATGAATAAGACCGAGGTCGAGCAGTGCAGATAGAAGTAACAGTTAGTTTTGCTTTGAAATCTTCAAAGGGAATATTCTGAATATTCCCTCCAATTACACTCTATTTTTAGGGGTTTTCCCTTATAAATAGGAAGGGAGAGAGACTTTTGTAAGGGGACTCTTTTTTTTTTCTAGAAAATATATAAACATCTCTCTAAAGAGATTAGGGGATGTGTTATCTCATACCCTCCACCAGATCCGAAAAGGGTTCTAAGATTCTTATATTTGTCTATCATTCATCTTTATCAAATGAAAGAGGATCCGACCACTCAAGATTTGGTGAATCTTTTCTTTTATTTACATTTTATTGCCATTTAATGTTACTTAATGCATCTTTTATCATACTATTAAATCTGGCCGCAATCATTACCAACATTTATACTCAACTGTATTTTTCTATTCATGTTATTCATTTCAGATATAGAATTAATTATATTTAACTAAGATTTATCCACTATCTTTTTATTTAATTAGTTTAACAAAAAAGTGGGTCAAACACATATATCCCGTTTACCTGATAACATGCGCCATAGATATCTAAGTCAGAGAAGTCACCAATTTCTACAATCATACTTAAATTTACATACTTAACTCTAGATTGATTCTTGGTGTTTGGATGAAAGAAAGATTGTTCTTTTTATTGCTAAAGAAGTAGAATAGTATTCCTTCCATTTCAATTTATGTAATCCGTTTGACTGTATACTTAATTTGTTAAGAAATTTTTCAGCAACCGTATTAGTCTTTTTCGTGTCAATACCAACTCCTTCCGCGGGTTTATGGATTCAATGGAGGAATTGAGCATGTACCTCTTTTTAGAATTCAGATGGCGAGATCAAGAGGATTGTAACACATTTATTATTATTATTATTATTTCATTCATTGTTCAATTATTTACTGTACATTTTTTGATATTTAGTAAATAATCCGCACATTCCGCACTCGTATATGATTCACATTAATCTGAGTTCACACCTCCTTTAAAAGTCAAAGTGTTTTCTACCAAAATTTCTTCTCATTTCCAGAATTTATACTCAAAAAACTCTAATTAAACATCTAAAATTATTGTATTCAATTAAGGAGCAAGGGCTCTTGTATTCTTTTGTTGGAGTCTTGAAGAAAAGGCTACATAGTTCCTTAAATTTGGTGGAAACACAACATTCCCTCTGACTACGTAACGCACTCCACTTGAACTATTAGATTTTCTCATTAATCTTTGTGGTTATTACAGAACTTTTCATCATCTTTTGTTGCTTCCTTTATTACTAGTACTATTATTTATTATTAATTATTTTTTCTTGTCAATTACTCCACTTACATCTTCACACTCAAAAACAAGAGGTCTAGTGCATGCAGGTCGACACGTGGTAGAATTTGTAGGTCTTTGTGCCGTCAAAACGCAAAATTGAAGGCCATTTCTGTCATTTGACATCGAAAAATTAGGGTTGAATCCACTTTCTTTTGCTGTCTGTCCTTTTATAATATCGACCTCAGAACATCATTACATCAGCCACTTCACCCCCTGCTTCTCCCACCACCTTCCCCTCTGATCTTCCTTTACTCCCCCGCATTATCAATTCTTTTTGGGGCTATTTTCTCCAATTTTTTGCATTTTCTTCACTTCAACTACGTCCTCTGACAGTCCAATCTTTCTTCATGGATTCAACGGGAAAGGTAAACTAAGACCCTATTTATACTTCAATTTGCCGGCATTGTGATTTTGTTTCTCATAAATTGTTACTGATACAGGAAGATTCTTTGGGTAATGAGACAACTGAGAGTACTAAATCTTGCACTGATTGCAAAACTACAAAGACACCCTTGTGGAGAGTTGGTCCTTATGGGCCTAAGGTAAGTTAATTACACCCATTTTTTGGGGGTCATAATCAACGATTTCTAATCTGGATTTTGTTCCATATCAGCTGCTAATTCGCATTATTAATTACTTTATTGCAGTCACTGTGCAATTCTTGTGGGATCAAATACAGAAAGAAAAAGGGTACCCCATCTGGATTTGGCAAAGACCCAGAGAAGAAGAAGAACATTTCTAACAGTAGTACGGACAAACTAGGTCACATCAAAAATGATAAAATTGGAAAAGATGGGAAGCTAAGCAAAGGATTGAAGGTGAGATTTATGATGTTAGGGAAAGAAGTGGTGATATTACAGAGGCAGAGATCTTCAATGAAGAAGAAGCCAACAAGTCATAAGAAATTTGGTGAAGTTGAAAGAGCTGCTCTTCTTTTGATGGCTCTGTCTTGTGGATCTGTTTTTGCCTAAAGTCAGAATTATTAAGTTAGTAATACTAATTACTAATCCCTAACCCCTTTTTTTTGGCTTATTAAAGTAGATAAACCTTGTTTTTTTTAGCTTAGTCAAAGCTTTTAGGGGGTACTATAAAAGATATACCAGATGCGTTAACAGAAAAAAGAATCTGGTTTTAGAGCCTTTCAGAGAAATGGCTTGATTTTGATAGCTTAGGAAAAGGAAAGGAAGAAAGTGAAATGGTGTATATATATGATGGTGCTGATGATCGAATATGCTTTCTTTTTTTGAGCTTTGCACTCTCTGTTTGCGGCCCAAAATTGGATTATCATTTCATATTCTGCAATTGTTTGTCTTATAAAGTTGGTGAAGAACCTCAAAAGTTTTGCCAATTTCATGTTTTGTTCAATTGTCTCACTGAATTGAGTGGTAGGTACCCTCTTTTCCTCTTTGGGAGGGAGGGTAGGAGGGCCGGGGGGGG
>ML415172.1:2240-16130 GCA_005239525.1 Nicotiana knightiana
CCAACTCACCATACCCGGTATTCGAGGCCCCGGCTCAACCGGGAAAAGGCGGGCTGAAGCTATTCTTGATGACCGGGTAATTCATGCCTCCAGGAAGGATCACCAAGAGTTCTTGGTAAAATGGCAAGGGTGTGATGCAGAGGAGAACACTTGGGAGAGGGGAACAAACCTCAAAGCCTACAAGAGACTTATTGAAGATTATTTGGCAAGTAGGGCACCGAGGACGTCGCCAACTCAGGTGGGGGAGAATGTCATGGGCGGCTTTCCAACCATGCCCCATGACCCCTTGGACGCGCCCCGTGGTGTCCCAAGAAGCCTCTCAACGCCTAGCGCCACGGACGGCCCCGTGGTCTTTGCCACGCCAAGTGACAAGCGCGCAGGTGCCTCTGTCGCCCCCACCAATTTCCCTCGCAAGCGCCCAGCTACAAGCAGCTGACAACGGACCTGTTTCTACCCCTGTAGAAAACTAAGTCCTTTTTCCTGTATTATTAGAGTAGTTTTCATTCCATGTACTTTCCTTATGTTTCTCTAGCATATTTTAGTCTATTCCTGTAACTTTGGTTTATTTTTTTTAAGCATTATTAGGGGGGATCAAGCAATCAAACATTTTCTAGCAAGCAATTCTCTGTACTGGTGTCTCTCCCCCTCGACACCGCATTGCTCTCTTTGTAACAGCTTTCATTAATTCAATCAAGCTTTTATTCAATTCTCATTACTGTTCTCTCAAATTGTTGGCATTGGTTTTCCTGCACGGCACTGACAATATCGTCTAGCATGCGGAGGGGACCTCACTTGGCGGACAGCAACCACCTTGACATCGGTTGGTTAGCCTTACGTCGCCCTTCCAAAGAACCTCAGGAAGGCGCCGCGTAATATCCCTAATGGCATTTGGAACGTCACCGTATTATTATGTATATTGGTGTAGTTTTTATGAATCGCCACAATTTAACCGTCGCAATAATTCTATTTTTTTGTTGTGAATGAAACAGAATCTAATGAGAATAGCCAATCTAAGAGCTCGAAGCTAGAAAAAGGTGAAAGCTATATCATGAATCGAGAAAATAACTCAATGAGAGAAGAAATTAGAAAGGATAGAATTGTATTATCTTCAAAAGTGATTTCTCAATTACATGTATATCAACTATATATACTCAGCTGAAGATTCTAGAAGTAGTTATTAGCTAACAACTTATAACTAACTCTAACCGACTGTAACAAACATAACTAATTGTTGCCACGTCAGCTGCTAACTCAGCTTCACTGTTACTGTATTTCAGTTCTTAACTCGAGTTCTTCTCCTTAATTTCTTGATTTCTTCTCCTTGGTTGCTTTCCTTCTTAACTTGTATTAGTACCCTCCCCTAACGGAAATCCTTGTCCTCAAGGATTGGAAGAGGGAAACCTTGTCTGTAGCTCTTGAAGATACACCCAAGTGGCATGATCAGCATTAAGCTCTGCCCATTTGACTTTAACTTGACAAACAACTTTATTATCACATTTGACTAACCTCATTTCTAAGATGGATTCTGGTTTAGGGCAGTAGGGGCTAGTCAAATGGAGTACAGGAGGGTGGTTGATGATTTTAGGCACTTCATGACACTTTTTTAATTGAGAAACATGGAAGGTTGGGTGGATAAGGACATCAACAAGCATGAGCAATTTGTAAGCTACTGAACAACCTTTGCTGCAATAGGATAAGGCCCATAATACTTTGCGGCCAATTTGTTGAAAGGTCCTGTAGCCACTGAAATTTGCATGTAAGGCTGCAGCTTCAGATAAACCCAGTCTCACACTTCAAACGACCTATCAAACCTGTGTTGGTTGGTAGTATCCTTCATCCTTTGTTGAACTCTAGACAAGTGGAACTTCAACAACTGTACTATGGCATATCTTCCTTCAAGAGATCTTTCAACCATCTCAACATCTGTATCTCCACTCAAATAAGGAAGATTTATATGAGGCTTTTGACCATATAATTTTTCATAAATAGTGCATTTGATAGTGGAGTGATAGGTAGTATTATACCACCATTCTGCTAGGGCAGATATTTTGACCAATCCTTAGGATAGGTTTCCAAAGTTCTGTTCAACACTTCTGATTGACCATCTTTCTGTGAATGGTATGTTGTGGACCCTTGCAGCTATACTCCTTGAAGTAAAAAGAGTTCCTGTCAGAAGGAACTTAAGAAAACTGGATCCTTGTCACTGGTCATAGTACGGGGCACATCATGTAGCTTGAAGACCTGGTCTAAAAAATATTGAGCCACAGTTTGAGCAGTGAAAGTGTGTTGCAGACTTAAGAAATGCCCAGACTTAGTTAAGTTATCTACTACCTCCAGAATTACCTCATTACCATGTGATTTTGGAAGGCTTTCAATAAAACCTAGGCAGATGTCAGTCCAGACACCTGTAGGAATTGGTAAAGGTTGTAATAGGCCTGGTGAAGCCACAACATCATACTATGTCTTTGACAGACATCACACTTATTTATAAAATCTCTGACATCCGTTATAAGAGATTTCAAATGCAACAAGGACTGTAGCCTCTTAATAGTAGCATCCATCCCAAATGACCTCCCTGAGTAGTACTATGCCAAAGTGTGATTAAAGTCTTCCTCAGTCGCTGATCATTACCCACAACTAACCTACCCTTCCATCTAAGTTCGTTGTTACACCAAGTATAGGATTTGTAAGGTTGTATTGTAGTTTAGTTATCAGCTTCTGCAAAGCTGGATCATCCCTCTATGACGTTCTAATCCGTAAATATAGTGAGTCATTAGGAGTGAGCATGGAGATAGCTAAAAGTTCAGCCTAAGGTTTTCTTGATAGTGCATTTGCAGCCTTATTCTCACAACCCTTCTTATATTCAATTGAAAAATAAAATGCCATCATCTTAGAAATGCCAACAACTTGGAAATCAGTATGCACTTGTTGATCTAATAAATGTTTTAATGCCTTCTAATCTGTCTTAACAATGAAATAATTACCCAATAAGTAATGAGACCACTTAGTAACAACAAAGATAAGAGAAGTAACTCTCTGTTTATATTGACAGAGCTTGATGTCTGGGATCTAAGGACTTGCTTATATAAGCAATAGGATGCCCTTGTTGCATCAACACATCCCCAATCCCCTTACCACTAGCATATGTCTCTACTGTAAAAGGCTTAGAATAGTATGTCATAGCTAACACAGGTGCAGAGACCAAAACCTGCTTGAAGTTCTTGAAAGCAATAGTAGCTTCATCAATCCACACAAAGCCTTCCTTCTTCAGTATATCATGAAGGGGTCTGCATATAGTTCTAAAGCCTTGAATAAACCTTTTATAATAGCCTGCAATACCTAGGAATCCCCTCAAATGTTTGATATTTATAGGTGTAGGCCCTTCTTGTACAACAGTAATCTTCCTTTGGTCTGTAGATACACCCTCAACACTAATAAAATTCCCCAAGGTATTCAACCTTAGCCACTCCAAATGCACACTTTGACATCTTGGCATACAATTGATGTTGCTTCATCGAGTAAAACACATCCTTTATATGATCCACATGAGCATTCACACTCTTACTATAAATCAGAATATCATCAAAGGATACCGGTACTATTTCCTTAATAATGGTCTAAAGACGGCATTCATTAAACTCTGAAATAATGAAGGTTCATTGGTTAGCCCAAAGGGCATTACCAAAAATTCATAATGTCCTTCATGAGTTTTAAGAGCAATCTTGTGAGTGTCTTTTTCATCCATTTGTAGCTGATGATATCCAGCTCTAAGATCTATTTGGAAAAGATCTCAGCACCACTTAATTCATCAAGTAAATCTTCAATAATGGGAATAGGAAATTTATCCTTGATAGTCATTTGATTCAAACCTCTATAGTCTACAAAAAGTCTCCAACTACCATATTTCTTCCCCACTAACATACATGAGATGCATTGGGGCTGGTGCTAGGTTGTATTACTCTCTGGTCTAACATTTCCTGCACTATCTTTTCAATTATCTCCTTCTTAATTCTAGGATACCTGTAAGGCCTCTTATTAACAGGATTAGAAGCTTCTTTTAGAGGAATCCGGTGATCATAAGAACCCCTGTGAGGAAGGAAAGTAGTGGGCAACTCAAAGTTACATGAATACTATTTTATAAGTGCTACTAAAACTGGCAAGGTATCATCACTTGGCATAGCTTGTATATTGTGGCATTGAATGTTTTCATCCTCACTGGTTACTAATGACATCATAAATAATTAATCCTCTACTTCTTCCATTCTTATCAAACTCTTAGCCTTAGCAGACTTGAGTTGATCATTTGCAACCTACATGCCTCTTCACTAGGTATATAAATTTAAGGGAAATGTGTCAAATATACCTTTATACTTTCATATATTGCCTAAATTTAACCTCTGTTATACTATTTGGCCAAATTTATCCCTACCGTTATATTATCTTGCCAAATTTACCCCTACAATTAGCAAACTTTTAAAAATACCCCTTGATCTGTTAAGTAATCCAAAATCTCCCAAATTTCTTTTATTTAAATCACTTGTTGTTCTTCTTGGTCCACTATTTTTGAAATAATCGACATTTACCTACTTTTTGAATTAGAGGAAAAAATAAGAGAAAGTAATACTAAATAATACAACCGAATAAACAAAGTATAGTAAATTGAAAAACTAAATTAGGTAGCTTTTCTAAATTCTAAAAGTATTTACAACATCCCAATTTTAATGAATTCGTTGTACCAAATGTATGGAGACTTTGCAAGTATTAGTGATAGAAGTTAAAGTTCCTCGGAGACTTTACATTGTCTAATTCAATTTTTTGCTTTTATTAAATGCCTGCACATTTTGCACCCTTAAGTTAGTCGATCGAACTATATACTAACCAGCAATGACAAACTATATTTGAATATACATGTACATCAATGATGATCAACTGCATATAATACACACCGACTAAATTCTACTATCTGTATATGATTGAAAAATAAATAAAATTTTAAACCAATTTTTTTTTTATTACAAAAAAGAGAAATGGGTGCAGTGGTAATAAACAATTACGATAATTTGTATAGTCTAGTAACTTTAGCATCCACATCAATAGTAATTTTTGAAATTAAAATAGTGGATCAAAAAGAACAACAAGTGATTTAAATAAAAGGAATTAGAGAAATTTTGGATTACTTAATAGATCAAGGGGTATTTTTAAAAGTTTGTTGATTGTAGGGGTAAATTGGCCTGATAGTAGGATTACGGTAGGAGTAAGTTTGACTTGATAGTATAACGGAGGTTAAATGGAGACAATATATGAAAGTATAGGGGTATATTTGGCCAGTTTCCCTAAATTCAATGGTTCTCTTTCTGAAATTAAACAATATCCTCCCTAGAGTATTCAACTATTACACATCTAACACAATATCAACATTTCCCAATGGTAAGAGTAAGAAATCATATGAGAATCTTGTACCTTGTAATAGCCTATCCAGGTCCGTACAAACTGAAGTAGTATGTACTCTTCTGCCATCAGCTACACTCATAGACTATTTTTGAATAAAATAAGCTTTGCAGCCTAGCCTTGCAGCTACGTTATCATCAATAAAATTGTGAGTACTTCTTGTATCTATCAACACTTGTAATGGCCTCTTTTCATGGTAGCCTGTAACTCTAATAGTCTGATAATTGTTACACCTGTAAATGCTTGCAATGAGATAGCCATGAACTGATCTGATTCTGCCAATAATTCTTGTGCTAGACTTGCATGTTCTTCTACTTCTATTCCTTCATCTTCTGACACCTCTACCAAGTACAACTGTTTGTTACCTCTGCACTTGTGACCTAGTACATGCTTATCATCACTGAAAAAGCACAATCCATTTTCTCTTTTCTCGTCCATTTCAGCTGCACTCAATCTCCTGCCAGGAATCCTAGTGTTCGAAGAGTAGGTTCAAACTGCTTCTTGTTTATGGATTTTGGTAAGGGCTTTTGAATATACTGAGTTTTATTATGATTAGGGATAGGTAGTAGGGCAGCGTGGGTTCTTATGTTAGGCTTAATTCCCCAAGATTGAGTTTGAGCTTCAAATACTTCTTCCTGTAACCTAGCAATTATTTAGGCTTGCAGAAGTGTTCTATTTGACTGAATTCTCGCAGCCTTGTTCAATTCTGGCTTAAGGCCACCTAAGAAACAACTAATTTCATTTTCATTAGACAGATTAACCCCAGTCAACAATATATCAAATTCAACTTGATAGTCCTTAATACTGCCAGTCTGCTGCAAATTCTTTAAGGCCTCTATATGATCTTCAAACCCTTTGCCAAACCTTTCATTCAAGGCTAACACATACTCAGTCCATGTAGGCTCTAAAATGAAGCCCTAGATTTCACATACGACATATGTCAGCAATTGTTTCTCCTTCAAAATAAATAGAAGCCACTTTGACCCTCTGATCAAAAGCTATTTCATCCATAGAAAAGAATTGGTCGACTTTATACAACCAAGTCTTCAAATCATGGCCAGAAAATCGAGGAAATTCTAGCTTAGAGTATCGAGTAAAAAATTTACCATTAGAAGTCTCACCTTGATAAACTTCTTTGATTCTTCCTTCATGTTGAATCTCCATTGAACCAGCTCGACCAGTAGCAGATTTTGCCCTAACTAGCTCTTTCTCATTCCCTTTTTGATTAATAGCTCCCATGGTTTCCTTCGATTCTAGTAGTTCCTTATCAGTTTGTACATTATACTCATTTAGAATCATCATTCCATCCATCAACTTCTGCATATGATCTTGAATAGCTATTAATTTGTCTTCCACTTCTTCGATATGTTTCTCTGTATTTTTGCTGCCAGTCATGATCGAAAATGCCAAGGACAAAAAGATCTGATACCAATTGTTGCAATGCAATAGAATTCAACGAGAATAGTCAATCTAGGAGCTCAAAACTCGAAGAAGGTGACGACTATATCAACAATTATCGAGAAAATAGCTCAATAAGGGAAGAAATTAGAAAGGATAGGATTGTATTTTCTTCCAAAGCGATTCATCAATTACATGTATATCAACTATATATGCTCAGCTGATGATTCTAGAAGTAGTTATTAGTTAAAAACTTGTAACTAACTCTAACCGGCTGTAACTAACATAACTAAGTGTTTCCACGTCAGCCGCCAACTTAGCTTCACTGTTACTGTATTTCAGTTCTTAACTCGAGATCTTCTCCTTAATTGCTTGATTTCTTCCCCTTGGTTGCTTGCCTTATTAACTTGTATCACAATCCCATCAATGAGACAGAAGATATGGTAGGAACAACCGATGCACCTCCACTTTTTTCCTTTAACACTTGTAACCAAAGCATATTCGTCAGCAGACGTATTGATATGTAGAGTAGTATCTTGTTATCATTCTTGGAGGGGTCAAAACAAAGTCCGCCACCACTTATAAATTGTGTCTTGCTTGTCGATACGTTGAGTTTAACCATTTTAGTGCAAAATCATGTGGGAACATCACAAGAACCTAACAAATGTAAAGACCATATTTCCAAATGCTCAGAGTATTGATCTTTGTAAACACGACTTTCACGTAAAGGATTCTCAAGATTTTTGACGTTAAGTTGTTGATTTATAAAGCGGAAGGAGTGTCTGCCAATCAAGATTGCTCTAGCTGATCTTCGTCATTGTTGTTTTGAGAGCTCAGATTCGGGATGTGAAATCCAATAATGTCACTGCTCAGACAAGCTTGAATCTTAAAAGGGATTTTAATGGTAATTTTAGTGAGAATTGTAGTAGTGATATTTGTGTGTAGATCTACCATATGCTAGGTTAAGAGCAAAGAAAGAAATATAAATAGTATAAATGAAAGGCGGGGAAGTGTTTATATTTATAGTGAGGCTTGAAAGAGTTTAGGGTTTTGAAAGAAAAGAAAAATGGGTTGTGCCCTAGTGTAACTGAGAATTTGAGAGATGTTTTTAACAGTGCTAGAAGATTAATTAGTTACATTACTTCTATATTTATTACAATATTTTAAGAAAGATTATGAGAGGTAGAGAACTAAGTTATAAATTAAATAGTAGTAAGAAAGAGGGACACCAAAAGTGCTCATTTCGACAAATTTAAAGGTTCAAAACTGCTAAAGAGTATATCTAATGGATAATTTTAGATCTACTCCAAAAAGAAAGGGACAACCGTTGTTTGACATAATATTATTGAAATTTTAGAAGAAAATTTATGTTTAAGTTGAAAAATGGTAATTGAAGGTTACTATGTTTGCACATAAATTTGAGAGGAACGTATAGTAATATAAAAGTAAAGAGAATCAACTAGTTATGTTAGATTGTCCTGAATTTGTTATGTGTTTAGGTTGATAATTGATAGTGTAAAAAAATCATCCAAATGGACATGAAATTCTCTCTCTAAACTTTTTCTCTCCATACAATTGAACTCTACATAACATAACGGTAACATTTCTATCACGACCCGAAATCCCACCTTCAGGTCGTGATGGCGCCTAACGTTGCACCCGCTAGGCAAGCCAACGTGTTAACTTAACTGATTTATTAACAAGTAAAAATATCAAACACTGACTAGATAATTGAAATAAAGTGCGGAAGCATTAACATAATTCTAAATAACAATAGCTAACAACGCAGAAATCCCTTTAAGTACAACCCAGAAGTGGAGTCACAACCTTACGAACTAGTCAAAGATTTGATTAAAAATAACAGTTTGAAAATAAAATGATGTATCTGTCTGGAAAACACATAAAAGATAGAATGAAAGATAGACATGGACACCGAGATCCACGAACGACATGCGGAACTACCTCGGTGTCGTCTGGAATGGACTGAAGAACACTCCCACTAGCGATGTCCACTGGGTCGGGCTGTGTAATCTGCACAACATAAAGAAGTGCAGGTGTAGCATTAGTACAACCAACCCCATGTAATGAGTAAGTGTAAATCCTAACCTCGGCGAAGTAGTGACGGGGCTAGGACACGAAGACAAATCGTACCTGTGCAGTTCAATAGTATAGCAGAAAATAAACAAGGATACAGTTACGGGGAAGAACATGCTGGGATAAGAAGGGAAATAATTGCTAAAACAGTAGAATCAAGTACTAACGGAAATGTAGAACCAAAACAGGAAATATCAACCCGAACAAGTAAAATAAACAGGAGAAAAATACGGCATGACCCCTCGTGTATAGCCTCAAATCACACAGCACGGAATGTCCCCTCGCGCATAAACAATAATGACTCGGCACGGAATGTCCCATCGTGCATCAACAATAATCAATCGGTACGGAATGTCCCCTCACGCATAAATAATAATCAATCGGCACGGAATGTCCCCTCGCGCACAAATAATAATCAATCGGCACGGAATGTTCCCTCGTGCATAAATATAATCAATCGGCATGGAATGTTCCTTCGTGCATAAATATAATCAATCGGCACGGAATGTTCCTTCGTGCACGATGAGTGTAAAAGCAAAAATTGATATGAAAGTTTAACAATACGACATTCCAAATGTTCAAAAATCAATCAACAAAATTCTACTGTCCCGGCAAGGGACTCAACTCTAACCAATCTCACTCAAAAGTGTAATATCAACAGTAAATCCTCAACCGAACACCTAATCAAGAACTTTCTACGTCATGAAGTAACCTCAAGGTACCACTTTCAAGGTTCCCAATAATTCACAACACGGAGAATATCAAAGAACATTAAACAACTCATCAAAATCGACTCAGGGTCGTGCTTGACCACAACATATAGGTACTCGTCACCTCACCTATACATTGGACATGAATTACACATATCAAATAAGACTCTATACCTATTCCCTCAACCTAAGATTAGGCCAAACACTTACCTCGGCTCCAAGAATGCAAGTCAAGCCTCAATCACGGCCTTTCCTCTAGAATCCGACTCCGAAACGATAATATCTAGACATAATTGACTTAATAACATCAATAACAATTCTATAACTCAATCCCAAAGCCTAATTATACATTTCCCATAATTCTTCCAAAAATACCGAAATTCGACCCCGGGCCTGCTTGGTCCAAACTCGAGGTTCGGAACAAAACCCGATAATCCATTCCCTCATGAACCCGAATATACAATTTATTTTGAAATCCGACCCCAAAATGATGTTGAATTCCCAAAATTTCTAAAAGCCCTAACTCTACCCAAAACCCCAATTTCTACCCTTGATTCCATGTTTTTAGGACTAGAATTTAGTGATTGATGAAGGAAAATGGAAGAAACTAGAGTTAAGATCACTTACCTAAGTGGTTATGGAGGAAGAGCAGCTTGGAAATAGGATATGGGGTTTGGAGAAGAATGAGAGGGTGAAAAATTATGAAAATCCCGTAACCATTCTGTTTTTTAACCTTAAAAATCACTGGGCGAATTTACTCTACGCGATCGTGGAAAGGGAGTTGCGATCGCGTGGGGCCTGAGTCATGTGCACTGCGATCGCGGAAGGGTGTTGCGATCGCGTGGGGTCCCTGCTTGGCTATGCGATCGCGGACGGAATGGTGCGATCGCAGAAGGAAAATACCCAGCCCCCTCCCTAGCTCACCTATACTCTATGCGATCGCGGAAGCACCTATGCGATCGCATAGAGTCACAGAAACCTCCCCCACTACACTACGCGATCACGGGGTAACCTATGCGATCGCATAGTGTAAAAACTCAGACACCAGAAATAGTACAATCACACCAGATATTTCCTAAGTTTAGCACCCTGACACCTACCCGAAACTCACCCGAGCCCTCGGGGCTCAAAACCAAATATACACACGACTTCAAAATCATCCTACAAACTTATTCGAGTAATTAAACCACTAAAATAACATCAAAAACAATGAATTAAACTCAAAAATCCATAGAATTTTCTCAAACTTCATAAACTTCTAAATTCTCCAATTTTAATCTAAAACACATCAAACCAAGTCCGTTTCTTACCAAATTTTACAGATAACTCACATAACACATATTGAACCTGTTTCGGGCTCCGGAACCATAATACGAGCTTGGTAACACAGATTTCACATCAATGTTCATTCTCAAAAGTCTTTATTATTTCCAGAAAACAATTTCCTTTGAAAATTAATTTCTCGAACTTGGGACCTTGAAATTCGATTTCGGGCATACGCTCAGATCCCATATTTTCCTATGGACCCTTCGGGACAGTCAATTCACGGGTCCGGGTCCGCTTACCAAAAATATTATTCCACTAATTATCATCAATTCAACTGTTTAACACATTTCCACATAAAGGCTTCCCGGCTACGCGCTCGGGCTGCGCACATACATCGAGGTGAGATTAACAGAGGCTTTCAGGGCCTCGAAACGCAGTTTTTGCTAAATTAACACAAGATGACCTTTTCGGTCATCACAATCTCCACCTCTAAAACAACCGTTCATCCTCGAACGGACATAGAAAAGTACCTGAATCGGGGAAAGGTTGGGGACATCGGCTCCGCATATCGGGCTCATACTCCCAAGTAGCTGCCTCAACAGGATGACCCCACTAAACACGAACCGAAGGATAACTCTTCGATCTCAACTGTCGCACCTGCCAGTCTAATATGGCTACCGGCTCCTCCTCATAAGACAGATCCTTGTCCAACTGGACACCACGGAAGTCAAGTACATGAGATGGATCCGCAATATAATTTCGGAGCATAGATACGTGAAATACCGAATGCACGGCTGACAAACTAGGTGGCAAGGCAAGTCTGTAGGCCACCTCTCCTACCTTGTCCATAATCTCTAGTGGACCAATGTACCTAGGGCTCAACTTGCCCTTCTTTTCGAATCTCATCACGCCCTTCATGGGCGACACCCGAAGAAATATCCGGTCGCCTATCATAAATGCCAAATCTCGAACTCTGTGATCCGCATAACTCTTCCGCCTGGAATGAGTTGTATGAAGTCTATCCTGAATGATCTTCACCTTGTCCAAGGCATCCTGGACTAACTCAGAACCCAACAATGTAGCCTCTCCCGACTCAAACCATCCGACTGGAGACCAACATCGTCTACCATACAATGCCTCATACGGAGCCATCTGAATGCTATACTGATAGTTGTTGTTGTAGGCAACTCAGCTAAGGGTAAGAACTGGTCCCATGAACCACCAAAGTCAATGACACAAGCTCGCAACATATCCTCCAAAATCTGAATAGTACGCTCGGACTGCCCGTCCGTTTGGGGATGAAATGTTGTGCTCAAATCAATCTGTGTTCCCAACTCTCGCTGAAATACTCTCCAGAAATGGGAGGTAAACTGAGTACCTCGGTATGATATAATGGATATGGGTACACCATGCAGTCTAACAATCTCTCTCATATAGATCCTTGCCAACTTCTCTGCTGAATACGAAACTGATACTAGGATGAATTGTGCTGACTTTGTCAACCTATCCACAACAACCCATACTGCATCAAACATCCTCTGAGTCCGTGGGAATCCAACTACAAAGTTCATGGTGATACGCTCCCACTTCCACTCGGGAAGCTGAATCTGCTGTATCAATCCACCGGGTCTCTGGTGCTCGTACTTAACCTGCTGACAGTTCAAGCACCGAACTACATAAGCTACAGTATCCCTCTCCATCCTCTGCCATCAATAGTGTTGCCGCAAGTCTTGGTACATCTTTGCGGTGCCCGGATGAATAGAATACCGGGAACTATAGGCCTCCTGAAGTATCAACTCACGAATACCATTCACATCAGGTACACAAATCCGAACCTGCATCCTCAAAACTCCCTCATCATCAACTGTAACCTGCTTGGCATCTCCGTGCCTGAATCTATCTCTAAGAACAGATAAATGACGATCATCATATTGCCTGGCCCGAATACAGTCATACAATGAAGAACGGGCTATGGTATGGGCCAAAACACTGCCAGTCTCAAAAACCTCCAATCTCACAAATCGGTTGGCTAAAGCCTGCACATCCAAAGCAAGAGGTCGCTCTTCGACTGATAAATAGGCAAGAGTACCCATACTGGTTGACTTCCGGCTCAAAGTATCGGCCACCACGTTGGCCTTCCCCGGATGATAAAGAATGGTAGTATCATAATCCTTCAGCAACTCTAACCATCTCCTCTGCCTCATGTTAAACTCCTTTTGTTTGAATAGATACTGTAAGCTCTTATGATCCGTGAACACCTCACATGGCACACCATACAAATAATGCCTCCAAATCTTCAATGCATGCACAATAGCTGCTAACTCCAAGTTATGAACTGGATAGATATTCTCATGAACCTTCAACTGACGAGAAGAATAGGCTATAACCTTGACATCCTGCATCAACACTGCACCAAGCCCAACCCGTGAAGCATCACAATACACGGCATACGGTCCTGAACCTGTGGGAAAAACTAACACCGGTGTCGTGGTCAAGGATGTCTTGAGCTTCTGAAAGCTCGCCTCACACTCATCCGACCACCTGAATTGAGCACTCTTCTTAGTCAACCTGGTCATCGGCGCTGCAATGGATGAAAAACCCTCCACAAACCGGCGATAATAACCTGCTAAGCCCAAGAAACTCCGGATCTCTGTAGATGAGGTGGGTCTAGGCCAATCTCTAACTGCTGAAATCTTCTTGGGATCCACCTGAACACCCTCTGACGATACCACATGGCCTAGAAATGCAACTGAACTCAACCAAAACTCACACTTGGAAAATTTTGCATACAACTATCTATCCCTCAAAGTCTGGAGGACGACTCTAAAGAGCTGCTCATGCCCCTCTTAGCTGCGAGAGTATATCAATATGTCATCAATGAAAACAATAACGAACGAGTCCAAATAAGTCTTGAACACTCGGTGCATCAACTCCATAAAAGCAGCGGGGGCATTTGTCAGCCCAAATGACATCA
>ML415172.1:21023-42497 GCA_005239525.1 Nicotiana knightiana
AGATTTGACAAAGTATGTATCATCGATGTCTTTGGTTAAATCTAGTATCTTTTCTACCACATCAGCATCCTCCGATTTCAGTTCTAACATGGGTGGTGCTTCACTAGATGGCTTGGCCTGCAGGTTCTCACTTTTCTCTAAATGTAATGAATCAAATTCGAGAGCCTGTTTCCATACATCTTTTTCCTCAAGTGCTAACACCCAATCTGCTAGTTCTTCACCNATTGTTTGTAATCTGAAAGGACTCGGCCTGTATCTGAGGAACCAGTATTGCTGTGGCCAAATTCTCAGTTATGGGTTGTGCCCAGTCATATAACGGAGCCTCTGCCCCTATTTGAGCTCCTGGGTCTACCACATCGTCCCCATGATTGTTCCGGTTATGTGCATCTTCCATGTCTGTTTCAATTTGTGGTTGATGTTTGCTTTTCCGGTTGGTCCGGTTTATGGCCCTGAAGACTAACCGGGCGTTGCAAATATAATCCGGGGTATTACGCCCAGAGTCGATCCAACAGGGAATTGACGTATCAATTGAGTCTATAAAATACTAAACTGTTGCTAAATCAAGTTTCTCAAGACTTTAAATATCAATTTGGTGATTTTTAACTAATTCTACAATCAATAATAATAAACTATCAATTAACTAACAATTTAATGTAACAATGATAATAAAGGGTCTAAGGTTATGGTTTCCCCCGTTGGTGAATTCTTCCTTGGATAATTCTTATAGTTTAATTGGCTATCTCTGTCAATCATGAATGCTCTAAATATCATAAATCTCTCTCAAATAATTATGGTAATTTACTAAACGCACTCTCTCAAGTTACGCTAGCTAGATCGCAATACAGTTCACTTTAGATTGCACCCGAGGTATCGTTATCTCTAATCCAACCTCTAAACCCTCGGTTATGACTTTCGTCTATACTCTGGGAGTGGTGTTGTTCAAACAACTACCTAAATATGCACTCTCTCTCAAGTAGATACATAATAAATAGGAATAGTTAATCAAAGGCCCTTTCAATCAACTACAATAAGAACGTAGTTAAACAAAAAGAGATTAATCAACCAAAATATATTAATATCACCATGAATTCATCCCCAACGGGTTCTACCAAAACCCTAGACTAAATAATTTAGATACTCATGTTATTGAGAATCAAAATTAAAAGAAATTGCATAATGGAAATACAAAGTAATGAATACTAGATGTAGAAATCAATGTTTGTCGCTTCTATGGTGTTTTCTTGTTGAATCCTTTTAATGCCTTCCGAAATCTCCAAATTGTGTTGTTTGGTGTCTATTTATATGTTTAGGGCGAACCCTAACCATGTAGGAGACTTCTATTTCAATCGGGAGAAACTTAACTCATCAAAACTCGGATTTGGCCGAAACTGGGAACCCCGGGCGTTTGGGCTCTAACGCACCCCTAAGGCCAGGGCAGGCCTGGAGTTTGGGCCCTAACGCCCCCCTAACGCCAGGTAGGGTCAGGATTTAGGGGGCAAACGCCCGGGTGTCTCCTTTTGCGTATTTTCGACGTATTTTCATCCCTTTAGCTCCGTTTCCATCTCCAATTCACCTACACATGAAATAAACTCTATTAAGCACATAAAAAGTGTATTTTTATCATTAACGCACCTCAAATGTAAGGTATATTACATATTAAACTATGCATTTTAGTCTCGCATCACGGTGCCCTGCCCCTGCCTCGGCCTTTAATACGGCCTCGGCCTCGGCCCCTAGTAGGAGCTGAAACAGGAGAATCAGGGTGCTGATCGGTAGATGAGGAAGCACGCATTCTCGCCATCTGCGAAAGAATAGAATCGAAACTCAATTAGCATTTAGAATTCAAATCGCTCGACAAAAAAGAAGAAACGTGAAGTTATTCCTAACTTTGCAGCCTCTGGGGGGATAAGTACATACGTCTCTGTACCGATCCCTCAGACTCTACCAAGTTAGTCCGTGAGTTGTGAGACCTAACAACCTAGTGCTCTGATACCAACATGTCACGACCTGAAATCCCACATTCATGCCGTGATGGCGTCTAACGTTGCACCCGCTAGGCAAGCCAACGTGTTAACTGAATTGATTTATTAACAAGTGAAAATATCAAACACTGACTAGATAATTGAAAGAAAGTGCGGAAGCATTAACATAATTCTAAATAACAATAGCTAACAACGCAGAAATCCTTTTAAGTACAACCCAGAAGTGGAGTCACAACCTCACGAACTAGTCTAAGATTTGACTAAAAACAACAATTTGAAAATAAAATGATGTATCTGTCTAGAAAACACATTAAAGATAGAATGAAAGATAGACAGGGACGCCGAGATCCACGAACGCCATGCGGAACTACCTCGGTGTTATCTGGAATTGACTGAAGGACACTCCCACTAGCGATGTCCACTGGGTCCGACTGCGTAATCTGCACAACATAAAGAAGTGCAGGTGTAGCATCAGTACAACCGACCCTATGTACTGAGTAAGTGCAAGGCCTAACCTCGGTGAAGTAGTGACGGGGCTAGGACACGACAAATCGTACCTGTGCAAATCAACAGTATAGCAAAAAATAAACAAGGATAAAGTTACGGGGAAGAACATGTTGGCGATAAGAGGGGCAACAATTGCTAAAATAGTAGAATCAAGTACTAACAGAAATGTAGAAGCAAAACAGGAAATATCAACCCGAACAAGTAAAATAGACAGGAGAAAAACACGGCATGACCCCTCGTGTATAGCCTCAAATCACATAGCACGGAATGTCCCCTCACGCATAAACAATAATGACTCGGCACGGAATGTCCCCTCGTGCATCAACAATAATCAATCGGCACGAAATGTCCCCTCGCGCATAAATAATAATCAATCGGCACGAAATGTCCCCTCGCGCATAAACAATAATCAATCGGCACGGAATGTTCCCTCGTGCATAAATATAATTAGTCGGCACGGAATGTTCCTTCGTCCATAACTATAAACATTCGGCACAGAATGTTCCTTCGTGTATAAATATAATCAATCGGCACGGAATGCTCCTTCGTGCACGATGAGTGTAAAAGCAACAATTGATATGAAAGTTTAACAATACGACATTCCAAATGTTCAAACATCAATCAACAAAATTCTACTGTCCCGACAAGGGACTCAACTATAACCAATCTCACTCAAAAGTGTAATATCAACAGTAAATCCTCAACCGAACACCTAATGAAGAACTTTCTACGTCGTGAAGTAACCTCAAGGTACCACTTTCAAGGTTCCCAATAATTCACAACACGGAGAATATCAAATAACATTAAACAACTCATCAAAGTCGACTCACGGGCATGCTTGACCACAACATATAGGTACACGTCACCTCACCTATACATTGGACATGAATTACACATAGCAAATAAGACTCTATACCTATTCCCTCAACCTAAGGTTAGGCCAAACACTTACCTCGACTCCAAGAATGCAAGTCAAGCCTCAATAACGGCCTTTCCTCTAGAATCCGACTCCAAAACGATAATATCTAGACATAATTGACTTAATAACATCAATAATAATTCAATAACTCAATCCCAAAGCCTAATTATACATTTCCCATAATTCTTCCAAAAATACCAAAATTCGACCCCGGGCCCGCTTGGTCCAAACTCGAGGTTTGGACCAAAACCCGATAACCCATTCCCCCATGAACCCGAATATACAATTTGTTTTGAAATCCGACCCCAAAATGAGGTTGAATTCCCAAAATTTCCAAAAGCCCTAACTCTACCCAAAACCCCCAATTTCTACCCTTGATCCGTGTTTTTAGGCCTAGAATTTAGTGATTGATGAAGGAAAATGGAAGAAACTAGAGTTAAGATCACTTACCTAAGTGGTTATGGAGGAAGAGCAGCTTGGAAATCGGATATGGGGTTTGGAGAAGAAGGAGAGGGTGAAAAATTATGAAAATCCCGTAACCATTCTGTTTTTTAACCTTAAAAATCAATGGGCGAATTTACTCTACGCGATCGCGGAAAGGGAGTTGCGATCGCGTAGGGTCTGAGTCACGTGCACTGTGATCGCGGAAGGGTGTTGCGATCGCATGGGGTCCCTAGGCTTGGCTATGCGATCGCGAACGGAAAGGTGCGACCGCAGAAGGAAATACCCAGCCCCCTCCCCAACTCACTTATATGCTATGCGATCGCGGAAGCACCTATGCGACCGCATAGAGTCACAGAAACCTCCCCCTCACACTACTTCTACGCGATCGTGGGGAAACCTATGCGATCGCATAGTGTAAAAACTCAGACACCAGAAATAGTACAATCACACCAGATGTTTCCTAAGTTTAGCACCCCGACACCTACCCGAAACTCACCCGAGCCCTCGGGGCTCAAAACCAAATATACACACGACTTCAAAATCATCCTANACAATGAATTAAACTCAAAAATCCATAGAATTTTCTCAAACTTCATAAACTTCTAAATTCTCCATTTTTGATCCGAAACACGTCAAACCAAGTCTGTTTCTTACCAAATTTTACAGATAACTCACATAACACATATTGAACCTGTTCCGGGCTCCGGAACCATAATACAGGCTCGATAACACAGATTTCACATCAACGTTCATTTTTAAAAGTCTTTATTATTTCCATAAAACAATTTTCTTTGAAAATTCATTTCTCGGAATTGGGACTTCAGAATTCGATTTCGGGCATACGCCCAGATCCCATATTTTCCTCCGGACCTCCCGGGACCGTCAAGTCACAGGTCCGGGTTCGTTTACCAAAAATGTTGACCAAAGTCAACTTTATTTCATTAATTATCATCAATTCAACTGTTTAACAAATTTCCACATAAAGGCTTCCCGGCTACGTGCCCGGTCTGTGCACGCACATCGAAGTGAGATTGACAGAAGCTTTCAGGGCCTCAGAAAACAGTTTTTGCTAAATTAACACAAGATGACCTTTTGGGTCATCACAATTTCTCCCCCTTTTGGGAGAGTGGTGCATACGCACCGTCGAATAGGGACGCCGACCAATCTCGGGCAGACGCGTCCGGTGGAAAATTTAGCTCCCCCAGCTAGGCCTACCACCAATGAAGAATCAAATCCTCAGAAGATCGACTATGCTACTTGTCGCGCCCCTTTTTCTCGCGAAATCGGGTTTCGACATTTGACAACTCTTTTAAAGGGTGTTAAAAGAGAAGAGTCTCCAGGTAACGATTTTAAGGTGCATTACGACACCTATTGTGCGAAAAACTCTATTTGACTAGTCAATGCTACCAATGATCGGTTAAGGGCTCAAATTACCTCAAAGAGAAGGTGTTAGGCACTCCTCGAGGTCCACAATTGTGGGTCCCGGCCGAACTTAAATTATGTGGATTAGGCTATGTGATCAAATAAGTAAAAAGAGTACAGAAATAAAAGAATTTTATTACAAAAATCTTAATGTGAATATAGAGGTACAACTATTTCAATTCTGCTAGAAAGAAAGAAGAAAGGGGGGNAAGGATCATCTCGTGCAACATAAATAATATTTCACAACTTCCTTAGGGTAGGAAGTTACACATATTATTCATCGTGCACAGACTATCATCTACTGCTACTCGATTACTATGTTAAAATTCTTTGCCTAAAAGCGCTCTAATTCAATTCAAAATCGTGCCATACGCGTGCACTACCCGTCGCATACCTATGGTCCAGGAGGTTTTGGACCATTATTTGGATGGTTCTAAACCTTACCTATGCTACTATCTTTAATGTATAGTACTTAGAGCTTATTTTATTGTCATATCTTAATCCTATAGATATATTTTCTAGATGAACATTTCCAAACGGAATAATCGGAGTCTTATAGGCATGATTTCTAATAAATGATGTAAATTGAAAGAACAATTAGCGACAACTGGTTCCTATAAGCAGGTTTTCTAATAGCACATAGCAGTAAACAAAAGTGCAGCATTTATTCATGTTTGCTAGCAGTCAATGTGCATGTGCGTGCTTCCCCTAATGACATGATTTCTATAGTGAACATAGTGATTGAATAGCACATATAGCAAATGAATCACCAAGTCATATAGGCATATTATCTATCCATTTTGCATGCAAATATTAAAATCTACCCATTTTCCAATTTTACTAATACCCCAATCGTTTATATAAAAGTTATTACAGGCTCAATAATGAGTAAGATCAAAATACTATACAAACGATGACAATAAGCCTACATCGGGCCCAAATGAAATACCCAGCACTGTCTGGGCCTTCAGTAATTCTTACACAGCATACCCAGGCCTCTAATAAGGAGCCATATTCAACACACGACCCCATAATCCATAACGAAGCCCAAAGTCGATTTTTTGACCATATTGCCAAGTATTGCACCATTTGAATCAACCAACTCAGATATACAATAGATAATAGGAGGGAAAGTGTTGAATAGGGGTAGTTTAAGTTTCAAAGAATGACTAAGGACCCAAGTCCTACTGTGTCAGAGTTCACAAGGGCCTCAAATGGACCCCGAGCAGTGCTCACACTAGGGAGTCTCTAGTAAAGCCTAGGTAGCCTTGGCTTTCATCCGGCTAAGAATGAGAACTTTAAGAGGGTGTAGGTGGCAAGTGAAGGAGAGTGAGCCAAGGTTGAGAGACAAGAAGTGAGGAATACAAACATAGTCAATTTGAGCATATAGAGTAGATAATCGAACAGGTCATAGGATTTAGGAACAAACTTAGTAAATATTTAGATACAGGTTCAACACTTAGCGCATAGGTAGTCACGCATTAGCAGAGTTACAGAAAGGACAAGTTTGCAAGATTGGCAAAAATTATCATACACAAATTCATAATACTAAATAAGTGAAAACCTAAAAGGTCCAAATTATGCTAAGTATTGGTCCTAGTGTTACAAGATAGTCATGTTAATTTGGTAGCAGAACAGTATTTAGACATGATAGGGAAGAAGATTATGACAATTACTGGTGAATCAAGGGAGCCAAAAACATGCTAAAGGGCATATTAACAGAGAGCTAGTCATGGTTGACAAAAAAAAGATCTTGAAACAGGATGAAAACATGCTACATAGGAAAGATACCATTACATAAATTCAGAATAGAATAGGAAGACAAACTCATGCCATATAGTAAATTTAAGCATTCATGTTTTGAACACAATTCACTAGTTAACTAAAGAGAGTAAAACTTATGTAGGTGAAGCATGTTTAAATAAAAGAATTGACACCCCCAAGCAAAATTAGACACCAAAGAGATGCTAACAAGTGCAAAGGTCCCAACAGCAGTAGTTCATATCACATTGCTAAACAGACTTAAAAAGAATCTAATTTACTCGACTCGGGCTTAGGCATGTTTCAAACTATCAACATTATGACGTTAAAGGTTAAAGAGAACTAAAATTGAAGTAAAGCAAACAGAATTGCACACAAGAATAACCTAGAAAGCACATTAAGCTATGAACTTCATAAGTGAAAACATATGCAAACTGTAGATACATAGGAATGAAATTGCAAAAGTCCAGTAACTCAATAGTTAAACGATTAACAGTAAAGAACAAAATTCGACAAGAACCCATAATCCCAATGCGTCAAAGTTACCAAGAGCTTCAAAGAACTCCGGGCAATGCTCGCACCAAGAGAAGGTTGAGTAACAAGGTCTTAGTGGCCTTCGTTTTCAGCCAGCCAAAACAGAATATAGAACAAGAGAATAGCAAAAACCCAAATTTTTTAGTGAAGAATATGTCGACTAAAGTCTGTCCCAAAAGGGAAATGGGGGGGAGGGTTTATATAGCAGTAAAAATTTAACGACCACACAAGGAAACGAAATAAATCAAACAACAAATAAGGAAAGAAAGCATGCAAAATCAGTTCAAAATCAATTTAAGAAAGAAATCCGGTAAACCCTATTATTTTAGGGAAAGTGTATATCAACAGAAATCTAAATGAAATCGGACTCAGATAATATGGTATCGAACGTATGTAGACGAAATAATGTTCAAATCAAAGATTCGAACCCCTTTGGTTCGATTTCAGAAGGTATTGCTTGCCCCGTTTAGGCAAGCACTTAGGTAACACCATAAACGGACAACCAGTACCAAAGAGTTTTAAATATGGCAAGAGAATAGCAGTCGAATCCCATTAACAGTGGGATTAGGAGAGGGATTGAGGGGAGGCGGCTAGGTTTTAGTGAAGAGGATGGGAGTGATAGAGGCGGCGGTCTTTAGGAAATGGAGTTAGGGTTAGGTTTTGGGGATATAAGGAAAGGGAGTGAGGTGTTGTGGGCCGTTGACACTTTTGATCAACGCTCGAGATTAAAAACAAGCTGGGTCGGGTTTTGGATAGGGCAGGGTTGCTTGGGGTTGGGCTTGAGGATTAGGCTAGGGATTTGGGTCTGTTTGGTCTGAAAAATAACTCAAAATTGGGCGAGCCTTTAAATAAGAGATTAAAAGGGAAATAATTTAATGAAATAGTTAAATAAATATATAAAAGTGCTATTTATGCAAATTAATTATTTAAACAGTACCATGTTGGCCAGTTCTCCACTGGTGATGTTAGTGGGTACATAGGCTTCATTCAACACCTTCATCATGGCATTCCTATGTGCTTCGGAGTTTTGCAACAGTGATAAAATGGATATTTGAGCAGGGGTTTTGTTCAAATGGTCAACCATAAAGTTTTCTCTTGCTTTCACCTTTCTCCAAAGGTCATCTGGGCTGGTCTTAATAACGGGCGGCTTAGATGTAGCTTCTTTGCTTGTTCCTTCCAAATGCTCGGGTGTATAAACCCTACCGGTTCTAGTCGTGCCTTGCGCTGCACCTGTTTCTTCCATTTTTGTTTTTCCTTTCCATGGTATAGCATTAGACTTATAAGACGATGTAGGTGCTACCATCACAGTGAAGGGTATTGTTACTTCAACTTCAAACGGAGTCAGTGCGGCTACCTCAACTTCAATTGGTGCCTGAGTTTGTACCATGATAGGTGTGAGAGTAACTGTAGATGTTTTAGGATTATCCCTTCCCGAATAAGTTCAACTGACCCTTCTGGATCCCATTCTTCATCGGTCCCTATCATATTTACCCCTTCACCACTGTGATCTGAGAGAGGATTGTTACAAATGTCGGGTGCAGCCTCCTTTTCCTATATGACTTTAGTATCAATTAATGTCTGAATCTTGTCCGTCAGAGAGTGACACTCATCAAAAGTATGACCCTTCATGCCTGAGTGATAGGCACATGTCTTGTTTGGATTAATCCACTGAGAACAGTTTTTCATAGCAACTGCGGGAATGGGAGTGACATAACCAGCAGCCTTTGGCCTCTCGTATAGTTAGTCTATGGGTTCAGCAATCAGAGTGTATTGTCTGGGTGGTCTACGGTCAAAATTTGGTCTTGGTTTTTTGTAATTTTTGTGGGTTGGTGGTGAGTGGTAACATGCAGGTTGGGTGTTATAAGTGTGGTAGGTGGCGGCAGGTTGTTGGTATCTTGAGGGGTGAAGGCTGATATGTGGGTAGAGGTGTTTGGTATGTGAGAGGAGACTTTGGACCTTGGGATACCATTATTGCACCCACTTCTTTATTCTTGGAGATACTTCTTGACTGCAAAGCTTTATTTGTGGCTTGGAGTGCTTCAATGTTTGTCACCATTCCGCTTTTGATCCTTTCTTCTATTCTTTCTCCCAGCTTGATGATGTCAAAAAATTTATGGTTTTCAACAACCATCAACCTTTCATAGTATTGCGGATCATGAGCTCTGATGAAGAACTTATTCAATTATTCTTCTTCAAGTGGCGGCCTTACTTTTGCGGCTTCGGACCTCCACCGAGTAGCATACTCACTGAAGATTTCCGTTGGTTTTTTCTTGAGATTTTGAATGTAGAAAACATCTGGTGCGTTCTCTGTGTTGAACCTGAACCAATCCATGAAATCTGAAGCCATGCCCACCCAATTAACCCACTTCTTTGGGTTCTGACTGATGTACCAAGATAAAGCATATCCAGTTAGGCTCCTCATGAACAACTTCATACGAATTTGTTCATCTTTGCCAATCCCTACAAGTTTGTCACAGTACGTTCTTAGATGCACTTTCGGATCACCAGTTTCGTCGAACATTTCGAACATGGGAGGTTTGTAACCCTCTTGCAGTTCTACATCTGGATGAATACACAAATCCTTATAATTCAAAACCTCAATACCCTTGCCACCTTCGACATTCTGAACTCTGCCAGTGAGCTCTTGAGTTCTTCCGTCATGTTCTTGATGAGCATGTCCTTCTCGGTGTATTCTGGTATATATAGGGTATGTTGTGGGGTATGGGGTAAAGTTTCCACATATATAGGATTGCTTTGGTGGACTCCTAGAATCTAGGCATAATGGCGGTCATTGGTTGAGTTTTGGGGATCGGGAGTAGGCTGCGGTGCCTTTTGAGGAGTGCGGTAAGTGGTGGTTTGAGGATATTGAGTTGAATGGTGATGGTGTTATCGAGGAGTAGGTACTGGTTGAGGATTATGATTTTGAGGAGGTGTGGCGTATTGATGTGGCGCAGGAGGATTTGGCAGTGGATTTTGGTTCTGTGTGTTTTAAGGAGGTTCCGGGTTTTGGGCATTTGTGTTTTGTTGGTTGATATCAGGGACATTTATAGTGAGGGAAAGGTTTGCCAAGTTCCAGACTTGCTCAAGTTCCCCTTGTAGCTCCAATATTTTCTGTTCCAAACGTAGGACCAATTCATTCTGTGATGGAGTACTTCGACCATCCGAAGTTTCAATGTTCTCTGCATTGGTAGCATTGTCTTTTCTGATACTATCAAATCGTCCATTTTCCCTTTTCCTTTGCCTTTGGGATCGCTCGATGGAGGAGGAGGTGGAGTACCTCTAGATCTAGTGTGATATGCTGATGATGCCAGTATGCACGTACCAACTTTGGGGAATGGGAATAAACAAAAGAAAGAAAAAATAAAAGGTAACCAAGTTAGTAAGGAGTATAAAGGGACACTTGCGATATTGAACATGTTTTGCAGAATTGTGTAATAAATTTGTGTCCTAACTTGAGGGACCTCGTTGTGCCCGAGGTAGGCCTAAGCGACACATAGACTTGGATAAAATTGATGCCAATAATTACGTCATTTCATTAATGCGAAAATGAATCAAATCCTTACTAAAACGACAATAATGAGAAAGTCATTAATGGCATTTGCCTTATTACAATCAAAATCTAAAACGAATTTAGAAAGCAGTAAATACATTATTTCCTAATCTTCTTGGCCCCAGAAGGACCTTCTCCATGCTTAACCTTTTTGGATCCATCAATCAGGTTCACCAGGTCGCGCATATCCAACAATAGGTAAACCCTTGCTAGATGCCCTCCTTCATTGTCTTCCGTGTTCTGACTATCCGAGAGTCTCTTCCTCATCTTCCCTCAAGTTCCATTAACCCTTGCTCCAAATATTCCAATCTCTATGTTGATTTAGTAGCAATTTCTCTCCAATCATTGATTGCTTTTGTATCCACTTTGTGTTATTCCAAATGCCTAGGTTAAGACTCGAAGACCCTTTTGCGCAGCATCCTATAATTGACTTTTGCTTCAGCAGCGTCATCTATAACCCTATTTTTCAAATTAATTCCTAGCTTGACGTCTCTTGCTATGTCATCTACCAACCATGATGGGTAGAAGTACATATGGCCGGTATGATACCTGTCTGGCTCGATAGTATCTTTTTCCACAATGACCTTCTGATTCCACATATGATGTGCCTCGAACTTGAACGGAATGACGTTCCCTTTAAAATATTCTTTGTACTGGACCATGTTGGAAGGTATAACCTGTTTTCTTCCTGCTTGCCTCATTATCCTTATAGGAGCATAAGGATAGATTCCCCTTAACCCGATCATCAGTAGATGAGTAGTCTCTCTTGATCTGATGATGAACTCACTACTAGGGAACCATTCAAACATCCAATGTACCTTTTTGTCGGTCATATTGCTGAAGAAACACACCCATCTCTGAGCTCACAGCACTTCCAGGTTGTGCAAACCTATCTGGGACAAATGTCATTCTCTTTGGATGATGATAAGCTATGTAGTCATTCAATGATTGTCACAGAAGCTCTTGGCGATATTATCCCCTCTGGAAATGTTCTAATAACTAAACTTGCAGCAAAAAATTACAACCCTCGAAGTGTCCATACCCCTGCTTGCATCGATCTAGAGCGCAGTACATTTCGGCCAAGATCATGGGGATTATAGTGTAATTTTGTCCCTCGACTATTTCCATTAGAGTCCTAGAGACAATGGCTAAGAGAGTGTGGATCCTTCCCCTGTCCAGAATCTTCCTGTGAACCTGAAACATTAAGTCGTTCAGTCGTGTTGCGTCACGAGTCTACAAGCCTCATGTTGAGGAAGAAATATGAGTTTCAATTTGGCATGGAAGCAAAGGAAGCATTTCATGAAATCAAGGATGAGCCCTATTTGCCTTTCGCCCCAAGATTTTTTACTATTCAACTTCATCAAACAAACTGGAGTTAGGCCAACTTTCTTCATCGGAAATATCAGCAACCCCAAGAAGCAAACAATGAACACATAAACTCGAAGGTGCGTCCAACCCAAGGAAGTAATGGCAATTTCATCATGATGAAGGTGATATGACTTGCTTTGTCCATAACGTTCATAAAGAAATTCAAATGGGATGTATGACTTTTTCAAGAAAAGTAACTCATCATTTTTCTTGAAACCTAGCATTTTTAAAAAACCGCGGGGGTGCGATTCTCTGGTACTAATAAACCCGGACTATCCTATGGCAACTTAGCAAAGCCTTATATTTCTTCTAGGAGAGGATTCATTTCTATGTCACCAAAGCGGAAGACAACCCTTTTCTCATCCCAAAACATAGTGGCGGCATCAATCAATGCTTTATTTGGCCGGATGTCCAATAAGGACGGTAAGTTACCAAGGACCCTTTTCACATGATTCTTGTCACTAGGCGCGAGGTTCTTCCACCAATCAAGCAGCAAGGGTGGGATGTTTTGAACCATGCCGAACCTGGGGACGTCGTGCTTCATTCTCTGCAAACAAATAAAGTTAGCCCTTTCCCCCTCAAGATTTGACTATTTACACACTAATGATCAACATACCGGCACATTTTCTCCAACTAATGCACATAACATGATGGTGTCCATTGGGATTATGGAAATCCCGTCGGACTTTGGACAAGGCTTATCTTAGCGAATTATCACGTGAACATCGTTCTAACCCGTACTAGGTTTGACATGATGCATGCGCATTAGATATTGGAGTGAGGTTTATAGAATGGCCTAGACTGGTACTCTTAAGTGAAAAACTTGAGAGGGAAAGGCACGGAACCGTCGACTGCACCTCTAATCGACTAGTCTACCGCAAATAAGCATTTTCGATTTAAAAGGGTAATTTTGGAAGAGTGTGGACACTCATCAAGTGCCGCTATGTTGATAATTGTGCACGAGTGGAATATGACGTGGAGCACGCTTTATAACACATTGCCAAGTATTTGTCTGGTAAATATGCAAAAGAAATAAATACAGTATTAAGGTAAAACATAAAAGACGTAAAAGAAAGACAAAGGAAGAAGTTAGTTCGTGGAATATATGGGAATGTAATAAAGCAGGCAAGGGAGTAGGGACGGGAGAGACCTGATATAGCAGTCTTTAAACAAATAAAGAGCAGTTTAGAGTAAATAAAGGCGAATAGGAAAGGATGTGCATGTCATAACCAATTTAAGCGAATAAAGGCGGGGGAGGGAAGGGATGTGCATGTTATAACCAACTTAACCAAATAAAGGTGGAGAAGGGAAGGGGTGTGCATGTTATAATGAATTTAAACAAATAAAGGAGAATGGGAGAGGGATGTGCATGTAATAGCAAATAAAGATGGAAAATGAATGCCTGTGTATAACAAAGAAGATTGATCCACATAAGCCTAATCCATTATGGTAAGAGCCTAAGTACAATCCCCAGCAGAGTGCTGTCGCGACCTTTTTTCTCGCAAAATCAGGTTTCTACATGTGACAACTCTTTTAAATAGGGGTTAAAAGAGAGGAGTCACCACTTAACGATTTTAAGGTGAATTAGGGCACCTATTGTGCGAATAACTCTGTTTGACTAGTCAATGCCACCAAAGATCGGGTAAGGGCTCAAATTACCTCAAAGAAAAGGTGTTAGGCACTCCTCGAGGTCCACAATTGTGGGTCCCGGTCGAACTTAAATTATGTGGATTAGGCTACGTGATCAAATAAGGAAAGAGAGTACGAAAATCAAAGGATTTTATTACAAAAATCTTAGGATTTTATTACAAAAATCTTAATGCGAATATAGAGGTACAACTATTTCAATTCTACTAGAAAGAAAGAAGAAAAAAGAAAGGGGGGGGGGGGGTTCCTAAGTTTTTTAGCCTAAAGAATCACCCCCTGAAACAATATTTCGCAACTCCCTTATGGTAGGGAGTTACTCATATTATTCAGCGGGCACAGACTATCATCTCCTGCTAACCGATTACTATGTTAAAGTTGTTTACCTAAAAGAGCTCTAATTCAATTGTAAGTCGTGCCCTACGCGTGCACTACCTAACCCATATCTATGATCCAGGAGGTTTTGGACCTCTATTTGGATGGTTCTAGACCTTACCTAGGCTGCTCAAAATATGAAAATTTAAGCGATAGACAAAAACACATAAGACTTCATGTAAAGGCTGTTAAAGGTTCACATTAACCTCCACACTTAGACAGCAAATGCACGTGAACAAATATTCAAGTTAGGAGGTTTCAGAATTAAGAACCTTAGGCCCTATAGACATGATTTCTAGGTGAATTTGAACCAAAGTAAGCGGGCAGTTTCAGATGCAAGATATTTCTCATAGACAGGATTACACAGTTATTATAAGATACTTATTGAAATCGCAAGTTTCAAGTTATTAAACCTATAGGTGCTATGCCTAGGTGATCTACGCAGTTGAGTATAGCAGAATCTGTTGGGAGAAGTCTCAGAACTATTCATGCTCTCTAACAGTAGCGTACATAAAATACTGTTTGAGCGGTTTAGCATTAACAAATTATGGAGAGTAATTATACACTATAGGCAGGATCTCTAATGCATAGTACTTAGAGTTTATTTTATTATCATATCTTAATCCTATAGGCATATTTTCTAGGTGAATAGTGCCAAACGGAATAATCAGAGTCTTATAGGCATGATTTCTGATGAATGATGCAAATTGAAAGAATAATTAGCGACAACTGGTCCCTATAAGCAGATTTTCTAATAGCACATAGCAGTAAATAAAATTGCAGAATTTTATTCATGTTTGCTAGCAGGCAATGTGTGTGTGCGTGCTTCCCCTAATGGCATGATTTCTATAGTGCAAACAGAATAACCCAAAAAGCACATTAAGCTATGAACTTCAGAAGTGAAAACATATGCAAATTGCAGATACATAGGAATGAAATTGCAAAAGTCCAGTAACTCACCAGTTAAACGAATAACAGTAAAGAAAAAAATTCTACAAGAACCTAGAATCCCAATGCGTCAAAGTTCCCAAGAGCTTCGAAGAACTCCGGGCAATACTCGCACCAAGAGAAGGTTGAGTAACAAGGTCTTAGTGGCCTTGGCTTTCAGCCGGCCAAAACAGAATACAAAACAAGAGAATAGAAAAAACCCAAATTTTTTAGTGAAGAATATGTCGATTAAAGTCTGTCTCAAAAGGGAAATGTGGAGAGGGGGGGTTTATATAGCAGTGAAAATTGAACGACCACACAAGGAAACGAAATAAATCAAACAACAAATAAGGAAAGAAAACATGCAAAATCAGTTCAAAATCAATTTAGGAGAGAAATCTGGTTAACATACTATGGTATTGAACGTATGTAGACAAAATAATGCTCGAAATCAAAGATTCGAACCACTTTGGTTCGATTTCAGAAGGCATTGCTTGCCATGTTTACGAAAGCACTTAGGTAACACCATAAACAGACAACTAGTACCAAAGGATTTCAAATATGGCAAGAGAATAGTAGTCGAATCCCATTATCAGTGGGATTAGGAGAGGGATTGAGGGGAGGAGGCTAGGATTTAGTGAAGTGGAGGGGAGTGACAGAGAGAATACAGGCGGCGGTCTTTAGGAAATGAGGTTAGGGTTAGGTTTTGGGGATATAAGGAAAGGGAGTGGGGGTGTTGTGGGTCGTTGATCGCTTTTGATCAACGATCAAGATTAAAATTGAACTAGGTCGGGTTTTGGACTGGATAGGGTTTCTTGGGTTGGGATTGACGATTGGGCCAGAGATTTGGGTCTGTTTGGTCCGAAAAATAATTCAAAATTGAGTCAGCCTTTAAATAAGAGATTTAAAAAAAATAATTTAATAAAACAGTTAAATAAATATATAAAAATTATATTTATGCAAATTAATACTTTAAAAAATTATATAAGATTATAAAAAATGTAAAAATATTATTTTGACCCTAAATAAAATAACAAACGCAATAAAATGCAAAATGTAGGCTATTATTGCAAGATTGTGTAAATCGCCTAAAAATACTATTGTAATTATATAAAATAAAGTGAAAATATTTAAAATATGTATTAGGTATGCAAATAATAATTTTAAGCAATCAAGCCATCACAAAATAATTTAAAGGAGTAATTAATAAATATTCAAGCAATTTAAATGTAAGAAAAGCTAATTTTGAAGCTCTAAAATTATGAAAATTTATTAAAATGCTTGTAAACCAAATAACGACACAAAAAGGTTATTTTGAAAGTATATATATTGCTTGATAAAATACGAGGGCAAAATTGGGTATCAACACTACTGTAGTAGCAACTCCTGCTAAAATCAAAGGTGTTAGATTGGCTGACCCAAATGTAAACCCATAACGAAATTCTGACATGCATCTTTAAAGCTAGAGACTATAATGGAGTGATGGCAGAAGAGTGTAAATACACAATCATTGGTAAGTTTCTGAGAACAAGACCTAATATTGAACGAATTAGATCAACCTTTGCTCAAAAAGTGCCGCTCAAAGGTGAGGCAAAAAATTGGGATCTACGATTTTCGAACACCGTTCATAGATGTAACCAATGATGAAGATTGAGAAATGGTTTGGTTCAGAAGGTCAATCGAAATTGATGGAATGGTTATGTGACTTCAAAAATGGTCCCCTGATTTCAAGTCAGAAGAGGACTCCCCTATAGTGCCAGTTTGGGTTCTATTGTGGGTCTTCCTTTCCATTGCATACTTGGCATTGGTGTTACATAGATATTCGGACCAGTGGGGGTACCATTATCGATGGACATAGCGACTGATTATAGGACAAGGCCAAGGATGGCTAAAGTCAGAGTTAAAATCGATTTTACAAAACCTCTGATTAACTCTGTATGGGTGCCAAGAGGAAGGAACTAATCCACTAAAAGGCTTCACTCAGAAGTTGGAATATGAAGGAGTACCAAAGTATTATAAGCACTGTAGGATTCTAGGGCACTCTGTTGCGCAATGTAGGTTGCTGTAGCGAGAAAAACATAAAGAAAACGAGAGCAAAAATCAAGATACTGATGAATCCACTAGTAGAGGAAATAATCACAGGAGTTACACAGGGGAGACGCACAACAATCAAAATACAACAAAGAAGGAGCAGATCAATACAACCCTAGAAATACAAGGAAAACATGAGGAACAAACTATATGAGGCATGGGACAAACAAGCAAAAAAGTGGTCACAAATAGCAACAACAAATAGGTAAAGGAAAAGGAGAAGGAAGAGACATGTCAAGTACCTAATACTAAGAGGAATAGGCAAAAGAAAAGAAAAAAAAAGGAAGCCATAGAGGAAAGGGAAAGTGAGCATTCTATCGAAAACAAAGAGAGGATGCATAAGAATAACCATGAAGGAGAACAAAACATCAAGGACAGAACCAATTCCAAAAAGAAAAAGCACAAGAAGAAAAAGACGCCCCGGAAAAAGAGTATAGTGTTATTTATACCATCAATAACACATGATCGGTGCAAAGTTAACAAAGAAATGAACAAGAGAATCAAGCAGCAAACACACATATAAAAGATAGAAAATGAAATTCCCGTTAGTGAGGGAGTTTCACAACAACATGTCATGAAGGATACATATGCTCAAACATACAAGTCCATGGAAGAACACTAGGAAAATCAGTCATCTACTAAGGAGCAAACAGCTGACCAATATCAAGAGGTTGTTGAAAGTAGCAGAACTGATATAGATAATGAAAGACACACAATTGGAGAAAGGAGAACCATGATTTCAGAAAACAGAGAGTATGTAAGTGAACAATATGAAATGAATGATATAAGAGATCAGGATGCCTATGATAGTCACAAAACAGGGAAAAAGGAACACAACAGACATCAATATCCTTCCAGCAGCATAGACACAAAAATAAGACTCATCCTCCTATCAAATTGGTGTTAGAACTATTTGGGGAGGACAAAGAGAAAGAGACCACACAAAGTTTCCAGAACAACTAGGCGGATGGAATTGAGCAACAACAAACTAACCCGACTTCTTCAAACATCAATGATGACAAGCAAGGAGGTAGCCTTGATAAGTCGCAAAAAATAGCCAGAGTAGAGAAAATTCATGTCCAGAATATGGGAAAGGAAAAAACGGACAAAGAAGGATAGGAAAAAAATCCAAAACAAAAGACATTTTTTCCAAATAGGGAAGGAACAAAAACGGGGTACTCAGAATCAAGTTTACAATGATTAGTGCCATATTCTAGAATGTAAGAGGTGTTAGGTCTAAAAAGATCATACATCATTTGAAGAACTTAATCAACATTAACAACTGTGATTTCGTGGCTATCTTTGAGCCTGTCTTAAATAGCAACGAAATTGAGGGTTACAAAAGGTTTTTGGGCTTTAAACATTGTTTGGCTAATACCAATGGGCAAATCTTGTGCTTTTGGAGTTACCAGGCAGATCTAGTTGCCAATGAAGACCAAAAAGTTACTCTTTGCTTCAAACGAAATTGTATTAGTGATGACAATTATGTCACGGCACTGTATGTTAAGTGTAGTGATATAGAAAGCAAAGCTCTATGGGAAGGTTTAGATAACGTTACTAATATTATTAATGTGACTTGGTGTATGGGTGGTGACTTTAATGTTAATATGGAGTCAGGGGAGAAGCTGGGAGGCAGTCCTTATAGAGCTTACAAAAGCTTTGACTTTGTTACCGCCATGGAAACATGGATATTGGATGTGTGGGACCTAAACATACTTGGTGCAACAATAGACATACAAGAAAGAGAATTTGGAAGAGGTTGGATAGAATCTTGATCAACGACCAATGGGCTCAAAAATTTCAACAAAACTATGTTAGGCATCTGGTGAGAACAGGTTCACATCATCGACGTTTACTCATGAAATATCAGAATGAACAACAAGAGGTTATCAAGTATTTCAGGTTCCTTAACTTTTGGGTACAACATGTGGAGATTAAAGACTAAGTTGCAAACACTGGCCAGAAATCTTAGTCAGTGGTCTAGAGAACATTGGTGACATATACGAGCAGTTCAACAATTAGGAAGTCAAAGTGCAACAAATAGAAGAATTGGATCTTCAACAGAATTCGGAGGATAGCAGGGAAGAGTTTAACAAAGCTCATGGGGAATATGTCAAATGGCTGGGCATACATGAGAATATTCTAAGGCAAAAATCTAAAGCTAAATGGTTTCAAGAGGGTGACTACAACAGCAGCTACTTTCACATTGTCCTCGGAGATAAGAGAAGAAAAATCCACATACACATAATAAAAAATAATAGAGATAGATGGGTACAAGGGGATGGCAAGATTTCCAAGGGAGTCGTGAAATATTTGAAGAAACTTTTCAATCTCCAAGCTCCTACAACGAATAACTTGATCCTGAATTGCATTCATAATATCATCTCTACGGAAGAGAATGATTATCTTACAGCTATTTCAGAAATTAATAAGATTAGGGAGGAAGTCTTCAACCTCATTCAACACAGTGAAGCTGATCTAAATGGTTTCAATGGGGTTTTTTTCCACACTTGTTGGGAAATTATCAAAGATGATATAGCTACTTTTGTCCAAACCTTTTTTAATGGTCGCAACGTTACAAAATTTTATATTCCGACTCCTGCATTGTCTTAATTCCCAAGGTTGAGTCCCCCACCAATTTTTCAGAATTAAGACCCATCAGCCTAACCAACTTCAATTCAAAAATCATTTCCAAAATCCTTGCAAGAAGGTTAAGCACTCTTCAACCAAAGTTGATCTCAGACAATCAAAGTAGCTTCGTGAAAGGTAGTCTCATTAAAGAGAATGTGATGCTAGCTCAAGAGATCATACAAGGAATTAGCAAAGACAACAAAGGTGGTAACATGATAATCAAGATAGATATGGCCAAGGCATAAGATAGATTGTCTTAGGCCTTTTAAGCTTCAGCTTTGGGAAGGTTTGGATTTGCGGAGTCTTGGATTGATATCATCTTGAGGTTGGTGTCAGAAGCCTGGTATTCTATTGTTATTAATGGATTGAGAAGGGGGTTTCTGACATCTTCACAGGGGCTGAAGCAAGGCGACCCTCTGCCACCTTCTTTGTTTATCATAGCTACAGAAGTATTGTCTAGATCCTTAAATAAGCTTCATTCTGATCAAGATTTCACTCCTTTTCACATGAATAAAAGATGTCGTCCAATCAACCACTTGGCTTATGCGGATGATATTGTGATCTTAGTGCTGGAAATAAGAAATTAGTCAGATTGGTTATGCAACAAGTATGAAACTATGAGAGAGCCTTAGGGCAAAAGGTTAATGGCGACAAAAGTTTTTTTTCTCGCGGATCCAAAAGCTAGAGCACAATGAAAACCTATGCAAAAACCCTACGTGAGGAGAGAGAAGCTCTGGAGAAACATGATTTTCTGGAGAAATACTGGTTCAGCGTGCAATGGCCAATTTGGCCGGCGGCCGGCCACCGGAACAGGCTGGTCAGACCTCCCCTACCCACGCCCAGCCAGATACGTCCAATAACAACAATACCCAACCATTAGATTACTCTAAAATACTGAAACCAGCAGTAATTAACGCAGCAGTGCATGGAACGTCGACAAAACAGTGCCAAACTGAACCAATTTCCTTGCGTCGACCAGTTTTACTTCAAGGACAGCCTATGGTAGAATTCACTGAAGCAGAGGTGGATCGTATGAACTTGATTGAAGGTTTGCAATATGCTGTTGTTTGCAAATTTTCGTATGGATGGCCGGAACTTAATGAATTACGTCGAATTGTGCCGCTTCAATGTGGAATTAAAGGTGACTGTAATATTGGTTTCCTTCGCGATAGACATGTATTAATACGGTTGACGTTATGGCAAGATTTTATTGGTTTTACGTCGAAAAGTGTTTATTACGTGAAGGACAAGGTAGGTCGTGAATACCAGATGAGAACTTTGATATATGACGCAAAATTCAAGCCTGGGGAGGAAACGTC